>SMSQ01014509.1:0-10181 GCA_019453375.1 Ctenoplectra terminalis
GTACAGACTACAGGATCGCACTTAATTATCCTCTAGCAAACGGGACTGGTCCCGTTCTCGTCGTTTCGTTGCTTTTGCACGCGATACTCGCGCAAACAAGTCGCAAACTTTGTGATTCGTCGACCGTGATTCAGAACCGTGTACCAAGTCGAATTATCGACGAGCTCGAATCGACTGCCTCGAACGTTAACGTCTGCGTCGCGATTTATGCGAGCGGTCAACTCACGGCCGATTTAGAGACAGCCGACGAGCAAAGAATTATTAGTTCTATCTACGTTCGCGTTGTTCCTGTTTGCATGTCCATGAGTTTCTTGTGTGTGTGTGTGTGTGTGTTTCGAAGAAGACGTGGTTCGTAGTATTGCGACAAAAAATAATTCTTTGCGATCAGATAAGTCGAAAATGTGAAATACGAATGTTATTCGGGGATAGCGTTGTTTTTGAAACGAGCGACTCTGGAACTTGTTGGCTCGATCGTTGATGAATCTTTGAACCAATCACTATTATGTTTCGGTGCAATAACGTATTGTTCGTTTTGTTTACAGAGGTAATTTAACACAGTTTTGTATTGAAACGAATGGAGGCTTTGTTAAACCCTTTGACTGGTATTGGCGCATATGTGCGTCCGGTGATAGCTATCGGCCTGGACCATGGACGCATATATGCGTTTCACGATCAAAGTGAAGTCGGGTCGTATATTAACACCACGTTGGCCGCCGCGTCGAAATCGCATGTTTTGTTCAGGTCACCATGGCTCAGGACGCCATACCGGTAGATAGAAGGTTCGGTAAAAATGAATCTCTCATTTTTGATTTTATAATAAAAATTTGTAATCGTTGAATAGGGCATATTTTATTTCAAAGTATTCTCTAATAGCGATGATGATGGTCAAAGTTCAGTAACTATCAATCTTCATTTAATTTTTATTTTATTCTATTTCCATTTAATCTCTCATTTTTGATTTTATAATAAAAATTTTTAATTATTGAATAGTGCATAATTTATTTCAAAGTATTCTCTAATAGCGATGATGATGTTCAAAGTTCAGTAACTATCAATCTTCATTTAATTTTTATTTTACTTTATTTCCATTTAGTCTCTCATTTTTGACCTTCTAATAAAAATTTTTAATCGTTGAATAGTGCACATTTTATTACAAAATATTCTCTATTTGTGACGATGATGTTCAAAATTCATTAACTATCAATCTTCATTTAATTTTTATTTTATTCTATTTCCATTTAGTCTCTCATTTTTGATTTTATAATAAAAATTTTTCATTGTTGAATAGGGCATATTTTATTACAAAATATTCTCTATTTATGATGATGATGTTCAAAATTCATTAACTATCAATATTCATTTCATTTTTATATTCTTTTTCATATTATTCATATTACAATTTTCATATTAATTATAAACATTTGAAACACTCATTTGAAGCACAATTTTTACATTAATTATAAACATTCGAAGCACTCTGGTCACCAATGACCACCATGACGCTACAAGAGAAACAATCTCATATGATCACATATGATCACCGTGTCGGTCAACGTGTTAAATAGTTCTCTGATATTTAATATAGAAAAACTAAAAAAATTACAATAGAAACTTAGTTGTCTGTTGGATGATCAATGGAACATCGATGGAATACGCGATATTCGAGAAAGTATACCATCGAAGCGGAATCAGAGAGTTTAAGTCTACAATGCTCCACAGTCAAAGGGTTAAACAATAAATAATGGATCAACGAGAAAGATATATTGGAGTACTTATTGTACAGAAACGTGTTAAATCACTTTGACAAACACAATCCACTGTTCGTTCATTATAACGAGACGTAACGATGGTTCGTGGAAAGTTTCATCAAATAATCCAACAGAGATTTTGAGTCACATTTTTTTAAAAAGAAGCTTCCTGTGAAGAAAAAATATCTTACATTTTCTACTTATTTTTTTTTAGAAAAAAAATTACTCTTTATGCAGGTATACTATGAATAACGTCTCTTCCCGTTTACACAGTTATTCTACGATAATTCACAGATTAAATGGCGTCGTAGCTTTTCTAACGTTCAACATTGAAACATTTATCGATAATTTTAGGAAAATTAATTTCTACCAAACTTTAAGATCCTACTTTTTTTTTTTAGAATCCATAAAGATATAAAATTAATTAATTGTGGACGAAATAGAAACGGAACAGGGAAGATAATCATGAATAATATTATTGTATAATAATTTATACAACGTGTACACGATTATTCATAATAGAAATATATAATTATTATTAATATTACTGTAACAGTGTAACGATAATATTAATAATACACTGTAATCAAATTAGTTGATTTTCATACATTTCTATTTCCTTAATTAAAACGTATTACTTAAATTCCTTCTGTTTTTAATTTCCACAAATTACGTTTCCAAAATTATCAATGAACATTTTTCAGATGAAACTAGAAAAACTGTGAACGTAGAATAACTTGCGATTCAACGTAGAATAACGTGTAAAATAATGTGTACTGCGCGATGCTGGGTATTATTTCAACTAACTTCATATTTTACAGAATTGCACATATAAAATAATTCCTATACTATTTATTTAAAAATCAGCAGAATTAATCGAACATAATTTCAAATTCACTTTCGAACATAATCGTGCAACTAATTTATGAATCAATTCTGCATAATACCGAATACAAATTACAACCAAAAAAACAAATAGAATTTCGTACGAAATAAATATTTCATACGAAAAAACAATCATTTCAAATAATAATAATAAAAAAAAAAACGCATGCTTGGTTCGTTTAATAGTTCAATATTCATTCAAGCTAGTTAACAATTAATATTGTTTACGCTATAGCGTAAATTACTCAATTACCCAGAATCGTCATTGTGTTGTGAAATTGTTAAATGAGAAAGAAAGCTCGTCTTTTCCTTTCACATCTTGTAATCGCAAAATCACTTTTTCTCCATATTATTCGAAATCAACATATCGAATAACGAACATACTCTATTTATAAACTATATACATATATGAGCATATGTATACTTGAAGCAGAAGAGGGGATTGAGGAGAAAATCGTGTCCGTGTTTATGTGTGTGTACATGTATGTTGAAAAATCCTGCGCTGTGCACAGTACACAGGGTGAAGCGATAAAAATTGGCACCTTAAATATTTTCATAATCATGGAAGTGGGAGAAAAAAATTTTCTAAATTATTCCACGCGTAAAAGAAAATTGTTAGTACTATAATTACAGCCTCTTTTAATTACAGCCGAATAATTTTAATTAAACACAAATTTTTACCTTGCTTTCGTACCTTCGAACGCAAACTCAAGGTGGTAATTTGAATTAGTCCACCCTGTATATTGAATTACACAAGGTGTCGCGTAACCGGTGGTAAAATCGTTGACAGAATGATTCCACGCGAAAGAAAATGAATCGAAAATGCAGAATAAAATTTTTTACCGCCAGACGTCGTTTTCGAGGAAATTTAATTTGAAAATTCATTAGATACTCGCGCATTTCGGTCTTCAATTTAAAATTCGGCATTCACTGTGGCGGAACTTGGAAAAGAATTTTAGAGACTCTTTTTTAAATTTACATTTTTGTAAATACCGAAAGCGGGTCTTATTAATTAATTACTGCGCTTTTTGGTAAAAATAGGAACGTAAGGAGGACTTCGTATTTGATAAAGGTAGGTTTGAAGTCTTTTTAGTTGCGCCACTATCAAATGCCAAATTCACCGTACATTACTCGTTTTGGTAATCTAGTATTTATTAGTTAATTGAATAAATTATATAAAAGATGAACAGTTTGTCGAATTTAGAAATACAGTAAAGACGAATAGTGCACGACGAATTTTGTGAAGCAGAGAAAATTGAATACACGCGCGTGTGACGAATAGATTGCAGCTTTTTATTCATTAATAGGAAATTTAAGGGTGCAAAATTGCAAAAAAATATATAAATATTCGCATTGTTGAATTTTTATACCTCGTAGACAGTTCTACTTTTTTCCGCGGTCTTAATAAATCTTCAAACACGATTATTTCGTAAACGAAGTCTTGAACGAAAACACTTTACTTCATATTTTCGATTAATTATTTTATATAGAATCATTACCTGTCCAAGTTGTACTATTAAACAGCTACACGACACCCGTTATATCTCTAATTTCTAAATACGAAAAACAAGGATAATTAATTAAACATTGTGATTGAAGAGTTACAAGCTGAAATCGAATGGCACTTCTGTATGTGAAAAAATATCGTTTTAGTTTCAAAGCGAAACACTGTTAATTAATTAATTCAGGATTTGGCTGTTTCTTTTTTTTTAGTTTATAAGCTGGAGATCAATAACCGTGACGTTATTAACCAAAAGTGAAAGTAGCGTGTGAAATTGGTGATCGCAAAGTGTGCTTCACTTTGCGTCGATGTTTTCGCCGATAAACGTAAATCGTGTGAAAAACAGATTACTCGTTGATATAATTATTATAAAAACGAACCTCTCTCGGCGAGAGTTCTATTCGATACTGAAACAATGTCCGACAATATTAGGCTGAAAAATGAATATTTCGTAATTTTTATAAACATTACTGTTCAGATACAGAGAAAGAAACCAGAGTTCGAACGAAACGTTTCGTACGATTTAAAAATGATCGTTTAACAATGTACAAAAATTATCATACCAGCTTTAAACCAAATTTTTCTATTTTTCAAACAATAAGTAAATATATTGTATCCGGAAATACAAACCATATCTGGTTTAAAGCGCTTAATAATAAATAAATAAATTTCTCTCTCCGATACGTGAAACAGTAAATCAATCGATAAGCTTGGTATAAAAAATTGATCGAATGTATGATTCCAGTGTACTTGTGTCTCGTGTATCGAAACATATTGTAACTGTTGTGTATGCGTGTGTCTCTGTGTAAGTGTGTGCGAGCGTGTATTCGTGGAAATCAGTGAAAACCTTCATTTGCCGGCTCTGTTCGATTAATCATCCGATTTACGATGGTAAGTCGAAATCAATGGATCTTTAAGAGAAACGTAAAAAATTCGACCGGACGAGAATCGCGTTATTTTCTAGCGGACGCGATGTTTGATACGGAAAGAATCATTGTATTCGAGCGTGTTCTTTTCATAGTTCGTTAGCACGTAACTGGAAACCTCATTTGTGAAGATAGAAACGGCTCGATTAAATCTTGGCTGGCTTAATTTCAAAAATCTGCATATCGCTTGCCGCGCCACACGTATCCGCCTTAATTAATTTATACCGTTATCTCATGTTCCGCGTTAGATGTCTAGCTTTTAAGTTAATTTTATCCTTTCGCGCGGAAGGACTTATCGATTTGAAGAGCGTTACTCTTTAATTCGTCGATCATTTTCGTAATTTTTTCAGTTTGTTGAGAATAGGGATAATATTTGGTGCTAGCTTTTAAAATATCTTGGCGATGATTCGGGATTGATAAATATTTGTATCAATTTGTAAATAATTGTTGGACGAATGGCTCGAGTTGGGAGTTGGAAAGGAATTAATATTATTAATTCGCGCGTATGAAACTTTTGACATATTTATTTTTAATAACGGATACCATTCAGTGTTAAAATGTTCGAGTGATCGTATAATAAAATAGCGTAGCTGGTAAAAATAAGAAATTGAACGATGATTATTTGGTTATACGCTCTGTTTCAGGTAATGCTATAAATTACAATTTTTTAACGGAAAGATAGAAGTACCCGATATGAATTGAAACAATTAAATCGAAGAACGTAGCTGATGTCTGATTCATAAAAACCATCAACTTTGAAAACATGAAAACTGAGCAGCAATCTTTTGCATAAATTCTCCGTGCTTGACCCAGTTTCGATTCTTTTAGCAATTCAATCTCCGACATATTGAAATTCGAGGAAATTTTTTCGCTTCTTAATAGCTATTGGTTCATGAAATTCACATTTACTCGATTCATCCTTCCAGTTTTGCCTACAGAATGTTCAAAGTTATGGGTTCCTGATGTAAGCGAAGCGTTATTATAATATTAGTCCGAACCATAAGTAATTTCCAATTGACTCGTTTCTAAAATTATTATTAAGGAAATAATAATAGAGAAAATCTTATTTAACCCTTTGCACTCGAAACACATTTTTGCGATACTTGTCCCGAGGAACAGAGAACGGATTTCGACGAATGCTTCCTGAAATATCGCACGAAGCAAAATTAGCAAGCTTAACACACTTTCGATACTTTAACCCATTCGAGACCGATTGCACACCGTGTGTGCAATGGATTTCCGAGGCTATAAGACAGCCTGCGCACCGTGTGTGCAATAACAGTAATGTGCAATTATCAGTTATTCCGAGTAAACTAGTCGTCGAAATAAGATTTTTCTGGAACTAATGAAATCTGTAAAGTAGAGGAAACTGTGTACCAAAAAATCTAAAAATTATCTCAAGCCTTTCTTACATGAAAAATACTCTGAATACGCATGCAGCGAAGGCTTAAGATAATAAGTTTCGCTCCTGGGGATCGTGTTCGAAAAAAATCGTCGTCTCGAATGGGTTAATTTAACTAGTTTGTATTCAGTAATATACTTTTAAAAACTGTCAATAATTTGGCTGAATTTTCACATTTTCATTGCCAGTAAGATATCCAGATAGAAAATTTTCCATCAAATAACATTTTAATGTAAAAGAATATGTTTCGTATCCCAAAACTGAAAACAATGGAACAACGTAAAATGTCGAGTCTGGCTCGACACAAGACCGCAAAGGGTTAAGATTCGATATGAGGTCTTGTATAATGTAAAAATACACGAAAAGTTGAAATAAAATAATTATATCACACGCGATTCGAGTCGCTGCATTGATCCAAGTGGTGAGCGAGAGTCACCTCTCGAGTGCAAAGGGTTAAATATGATAAAGCAAATTTTAACGTAGCAAAAAATAGTACTATTGAAAAATAAAAATTGTTTAACGTTACATCTCTCGTATCCTAGTTGCAAGCAATTATTAGCTAAGTTATTATCAACACTTCTGGACGGAGGAAATTTTTCAAAATGGATTGACTTTGTCTATCTAAAATTCTATTAAAAAGATATCATAACTTGATCAACGAATTTTTAATAGAACTTCGTATGTTTGGAATAATTATTGAAATTTAACACGTTCCGTGCCAGTCTAATTTTTTGACATTTTCTCTGTTCAGGCTAGACGCTTTACGATCAAATAATTTTACTTCTGACGCATGCTTTGCAGTCTGTACAGTAATATAAAGACCATAAATATCAAGAAAAGGGTGTACAGTTTTTACAAAGTTCCTCAATTTACAATGAAAATTCTGTAAAAGTCTGTAAGAGTCGCCAGTACCTGCGACGGGACGGCGCCAATGGATTGGCCTATTGAGTGGTAGTGCGAATGGACTGATCCGGGTATGTTTGGAAAAGTGTGACCGTGGACGAGTCTTGGGTGGTCGAAAGAGTGTTAGCGAAGAGTGTCTGGGTTATGTCTAGGGTATGTTTGGGAAACTGAGAAACTGGGCCGTGAGAATGAAGTCTACGTGACCGCGTGATTGGAAGGGATGGATGCGAAGATTTTGAGTACGAGTGAAAAAGGGATGGATGCGAAGATTTTGAGTGCGAGTGAAAAAGGGATGGATGCGAAGATTTTGAGTGCGAGTGAAAAAGGGATGGATGCGAAGATTTTGAGTGCGAGTGAAAAAGGGATGAATGCGAAGATTTTGAGTGCGAGTGAAAAAGGGATGTACGTGGAAAAAAGATAGAGCGATTGAGGGATGTGTATTTAAGCGAGTGAATGTTCGGGGCACGAGGATTTTGTTGTACGAGTGTCGCGAGGGAAGAGAGTAGCGAGGAGAGCCGTATATCGATTAAGAGTAATATTTGAACTTAAGCAATTGTTATTAATAAACCAAATAATCCTACGCGCCAGAGTTCGATCATTCTGAAAAAACCTTCCGAAAAAGTGTCAGTGTCTTCCGCTTCCGTTTCCTTCCGTTTGAGTCTCTCACTTTCTCTCGCTCTCTCTCTCTCTTACCCTTACAATTCCAAACGGCTCGAACGGAAAGTTCAGTGGCGTATACGCCGCACATGGCACGGAACGTGTTAATAAATGTAAATTATAAAAACACGTTTCACTGGAATAATTGGAAATTACTCGATAGTTGATCTATTTTTTAAGATACAAAGCCAGTTTTTAACACATTGACAGCCGGCAACCTAAGAGACATTTAAAGCCTGAGCGCCGGCAACGTATCCGGCCACTTAACACTAAACCTACCAAAGCGGTCAAATGACCGTTTCGTAATTTCTTCTCCGAATTTTATAAATTATTAACCGTGTATTTTTGAATATCTTTTTGTGATTTTCCGTAAAATATATGCTCAAAGATTTGTTTCTCTAGCATTGTGTATTTTTCCAAGTATCTATTATTATAATTTCTTTGTCACAAGCAGGTATAGTTCAATCGTCGGTAGGTTTAGTGTTAAATCCCAAACGTCGGCCTTATTCGCTTGTTTCTGATCACTGAATAGCCAAAAAGAAAAATATTTAAAGCATTATATATTTTCGTAAAATAGAACATACTATGGTAATTGCATATTTTATATAAAAATGCATATTTTTATTTGCATATTCGTCATATACAATTTAACGGCAATTAAAAATAGAAACAAAATCGAAATTTTTAATTTATAATTATAGAAAAAAATACAGTAATCCGACTCAGAAATCCGCGTTTTCGCGGGGCCGGCGCTCAAGTGACAGACTCAGAAACCCGCGTTTTCGCGGGGCCGGCTGTCAATGTGTTAAGATATAAAGTTAATAAGTTAAGCATCGGTTGTTTCATCGGAAATAAAAAAATATAATATTTAAGACATTCCGTGTCCACGGTCCAAATAACAAGAAGAAATGTTACGTTTTATTTTAATTGGAAAAGATTGGATTCTAACCTAAAATTCGAATATAGTGTAAAGAATATATAGAAAGTTTATAACTGGACATTTTCTTATTTTTTAGATCTGATTTTACGTTTCGTATCCTCCATACATCGGGAATTATTTCGCATCGATGAATTAAGGTTTCTTAAATCGATTCAGGAATCGAGTCTCGATCTAGGGAATTTGATCAAGCAACTAGATATCCACGTAACTATATGGGTAGCATTATTCGACGTACTCTACTCGTTAATTCTTAACATGTTTTATACAACACGCGATATTATATGTAAAATGTGACACTAATTAAAACGGAATATCAATTTCAATAACTCTTGCTTAATTAGAGCAATTTATATGTAAAGTATACCGGGTAAAAAATATTTATCAGATTAATGGTTCTGGAAGCTTCGCTCTAAAAAATGTAACGCATAAACAACTTAAATTACAATATCATAAAAATGGAAGAATCTTACAATGTTATATATGTAACCACAATTTTTTACCAGATTAATTGATACAAAAAAAAGAAAAAAAAATACAACTACAAAATAATTATTTCAATTAATTCTAGCATTGATAAAAAATTTTTTTAAATCAGCTCTTACCAGATTAATTAGTAATAAAAAAAAAAAAAAATACAACTACAAAATAATTATTTCAATCAATTCTAGCATTGATAAAATATTTTTTTAAATCAAATACCTTGACACGTATAATATTTAATATTTGTGTTACAAAAAAAAAATTCCTAAGTGTAGTTATTTATTTATTTATTTTTTTTTTACACGGATGCTTCTATTAGCCGATAAGCTCTAATGAACACTTCTTTATCTCTGCCACAAATATTTATCTCGATGGTAAGATTTAACACGCGCACTCGTGACACGCGAAACTTCGAGTGATATCAGAAAACGAAATTGCAATCAGGATTTAGCTTCGAAATCTAAAGTTACCGCTCACGAGTTCAGCTATTAACGCTTCGCAGAAGCTCTCTAATTGTTTAACAGCGCAACACCAGATGTATTCCACGTGGAATCGAAACACGATGGTTACGAGTACACAAGGTGCACCGTAATCCACTGTAATCGCCTCTTTCCGCGATAAACCTTTCGTGGAACTTGGTGTGTAGCTACGTATAAACTATCAGCTATCGAAGAAACTTTCAGCGTTTCAATGTATGTCCGTTAAAATCATTCCGAGTTGCTGTATAAAATATTAAAAG
>SMSQ01014518.1:0-32949 GCA_019453375.1 Ctenoplectra terminalis
ACTTAATATCTACAAAATTTCTTTCAGTTAATTTATTCACATATATCTAAAAAACTAGAGTGTAAAAAAAGTTATAAACAAGAAGTTATTTATAAGTATCCAATTTTCAAAGCTGCCTATGGCAGATTTTAACGCCATTTTTCTGGCCGATACTAAATTTTCTGAACGAGTAACACTTATTTCAGTTCTTAGGAGGTCAAATCCAAGAGCTTCCAACCATTCTAAAGTATATTAACCTGATCTAAGGTCTATTAGCACTAAAAGAGTCGGTCATTATTTGAGAAACTTTCTCTAAAGCGCGACAATATTTATGAGTTTTGTGGAAATATGCATTTTTACAAATAAAATAAAACATCTGTTGCACGACGTGAAATTTCTTTTCAAAAATTTTACACGATCTTGATAAAGAATTTAACCTTATTTAATTTGTAGACACGCATTTAAGCGGACCCGGTGCTCTACGGCTAATCCATATTTTACGCCTTAACACTACAAATGCCAAATTGGTAAAAATGACTTGTTTATGATTTTTCATATAAATTTTTTAAACTAAGAACGGTGTATTTTTAGGAATTTTCAGTTATTTTTTTCTATTTTTTTTATCAGTTTGATTTCTTTGGTTCGAATAGGTCTACTTTAATCGTCAATAGTCCTAGTGTTAAAGCGGGACTGGTACTTTAAGTGTTAACATTTATATAACAGAACTACGAACGATCTAATTGTAAATATACCATTTCGTAATTCAAGAAATTCAAATGACTGGTATATGAAACGATACACGATGCGAAGGAAATAAATCTTAATTCATATGTTTCACAGAAAGTCACGAGAAATCCTTAAAAATGGACTGCTGTAAATTTATACAATTTCTATGAGAATGTTCTGGTGGTAATAAAAAAAATAAAACTTCCAATCATTATTTTTTCAAAAGAAATTTTTTTTGTAAGAAATAGCACGAATTAAAAATTGCTCTGTCAAAAGTATTACAATGAGTGGAATCTCGTGTCGCGTGGTCAAATTGAAAGAAAATCACGAAAAATCCTTAAAAATGCATCATTGTAAAACAGAATTTCTATGAGAAAGTATAAATCGGTCATTTTAACCCTTTCGGTAGTGTTATAGTGTTAGTAAAAAAAAAATTTCTAGCCATTATTTTTCCAAAATGAATTTAACATCTGCGTAACTTTTCTTGCAAGAAATAGCAGGAATTAAAGATTACTCTGTCGAAAGTATTACGATGACTGAAATCTCGTGTCACATTGTCGATTTGCAAAAAAATCACAAAAAATCCTTAAAAATGCACCGTTATAAATTTATACAATTTCTATGAGAAAGTTCTAATCTTACTTAAAAAAAAAAAACTTTCAATAATTATTTTTTCAAAAGAAATTTAACATCTGCGTAACTTTTCTTGCAAGAAATAGCAGGAATTAAAGATTACTCTGTCGAAAGTATTACATCGAGTGGAATCTCGTGTCGCGTGGTCGAATTGAAAGGATTCGCAATTAAACGGTTCACGGGAGGGACGTAATCACGATTATTCCTTGGTTCTTTTATTAGTCGGCAAAGCGGTCGGCGAAATTAATATCGCGGGTTTGTCCGACCGCAAATCGCTGCGTACGTGACGCACAAAATAGAAGAGGCAATTAAATCCCGGCCCCGCAAATGTTTGAGGGGAAGGGAAAGTGGTGTTGTCCAGATAACCGGTGGTCCTGCAGTCCACGCCCGCATGTTACAGGGTTGAGTATTTACGGGAGTGAAATAGATAACCTTCGTGAACCTCCATGCGCTCGTACGAAATTAGTTTCCTCTTGCCCCCTGCATCGGTCGGCCATTAAACCAAAGGAATACGTTTTTGTACAAGTGACATACATTATGACCACTCCTTTCCCTATCGAAACGATACTAATACCATTTATGGTTATTTTATGCAGATGATATTTGTCATGCGTCACAGCGTCCACGGTTTTATTTCGCGATGATTAAATGATGCAAGTTTTGCAAGGGATGCGACACGCTGACCTTACCGAAGCGGTCCGTCTAAACCAGCTCTACCAGTAACACACCATCACAAGGAATTCATTATTCCACAAATTCAGCATAATTTAAACGCGACTCAACATCTATAATGGCGAAACAAGTTTCTGTCTAGGTTCCACTTCTGTGCCCATTTTCCACAAAAATATGCGTCTGCATAAACATCCTTCGCCCAGTGATCACATCGCACGATTCACCTTATAGAAACTTAATTATTCGATTGAAGAAAGTGTTGCGCGTCACAGCGTTCACGGTTTTATTTCGCGATGATTAAATGACGCGAGTTTTGCAAGGGATGCGACACGCTGACCTTACCGAAGCGGTCCGTCTAAACCAGCTCTACCAGTAACGCACCATCACAAGGAATTCATTATTCCACAAATTCAGCATAATTTAAACGCGACTCAACATGTATAATGGGGAAACAAGTTTCTGCCTAGGTTCCACTTCTGTGCCCATTTTCCACAAAAATATGCGTCTGCATAAACATCCTTCGCCCAGTGATCACATCGCACGATTCACCTTATAGAAACTTAATTATTCGATTGAAGAAAGTGTTGCGCGTCACAGCGTCCACGGTTTTATTTCGCGACGATTAAATGACGCGGGTTTTGGCAATCAGAAATTGGGTTCTGGATGAAACCTTTTCTCGGATGTATGCGGACTGTATATAAACTGTTTTATTTATCGAATGCTGCGCGATGTACAGGAGTGTTTGACTTTCTACGAGTGACTACGACTGTCGGAGTGTCTTCGCGAAAAATGTCCGAACGAACGAATGCCTTTCCGAGTGTTCGTGTATGGTATTTTATAAATCTTGCGTCTGCTGCGATTGGTTTTTCGGTGTGCAGAGAGTGGGTAGATTCTATTTGTATTCGTTGATTTTGTGTTATAGGTGTGTCTAATGTAGCGAGAGTGGGAAGTGTCGATTTGATGAAAGTGGGAAAATGTTTATGTATTTTTTTCCTATTGTTCGGAAAGGTGATAGCATCTTGGTCCTTTTGGCTTCGGCCAGGCGCGCGTGGTGTCCAGGTGTGTAAGTTTTTCCGAAGAGTGCTTGTGAAGCAATTTCGCTTCTCTCGGATGCCTAATCCTATGCATTTTACGACTTAACAATATTGTTCTTGTGTATAAGGGAAGCAAGTAACACGCATAAATAATGATAATAATTATTTGATCACACAGAATGACATATGCAATGTTTTGTTGGCCAAAAACGACTGTCGACGACGAGCCACCTCGAACAAAATATTAGGTTGTCCCGAAAGTTCCTTCCGTTATCTTCACGCAATGCTTTCGTCTAGCAATGTTTAAATAAACATTCAGCCGTATTTGTTAAACGAGAGATAGAGGGGAAAAATAGCGCAAAATGAATCCTGTATAAAATAATAATATATCGTAAAACATAAAATATTATGTATCCATTACTTATTAATAAAACGAAAGAAACTTTTGGGACAACCTAATACGATCGCAAGTCTGTCGCCAGTATACAATGTCTTACACGTGGAGAATTCATTAACCCTTTCGCTTCGAAGGTCTTTGCCGAAAAACGCGCCTATAGTATGGATAATATGTTATATTGTCTCGTTATAACAATTCTTTGTGCTTTTATTAAATTATCTAATTCAACATATCCGTATACAATGAATACTATTTTTCTCATCGTATGCCTGTAATTTCCAAATATGAATGCGATTCATCGAGTGACTACAGCTGTTGATATTATCCAATAGTCGAGCGACTATAGTCGCCCATAGAATGTAGAAATTAATTCGTGGCGAGCGACTATAGTCGCCGGTAGTAACAAAAGGATTAAGAAAATATTATTTAATAGCAGTAGATAGCATATCGATAGATATTGTTTAACACGTTGACTGCCGAGAAAATTAAGAAAATTCTATGTTGAGTGTCGAAAGTGTTTAAAAAAAACAGCAGAGCTTCTTTAACTCTTTGAAGCTTGGTGGGATTAAAAGTGTTCCACCTTTTTAACACTTAAATATGCATGGTAGAATACAAATAGTCCCTAAATGTATTAAATACGTGAGTTAATATGAACCACTGTGCTATGGACAATTTTTAATTTTCAAGATGGTGTAGAAAATATCTCTCTATGCATATTTAGGTATTAATAAGATGGGACAATTTTAATCCCACCGTGCTTCAAACAGTTAAATCGAATATTTATAATTGCAAATATAATCACGAAGAGATATTTATAATAATCCGAAGAACGAAAAAATATTACGAGATATATCGTGGTCGGTATTCACGGTACACAACGAGATAATATCTCGTAGTTGGCAGTGAACGTGTTAATAATGATTGTATATATTTGCTGTTCTTTATAATAATAATATTTTTGGAACGATTGAAGTAATATAGTTTTTGAAACATAATTTAAAAAATTGGCAGGCGATGTCGATATTCTTTTTAAGTTGTCGGTTACTTAGCAGAAATAAATTATTTCTTTTGTATAAACTTTCGATAAATGTTCTTCTGGAACTTAAAACGTATTTAAAAAGAAATTGGTTGGTAATATTGACATCCTTTCTAAGTTACTTATTACTTAACAGAAGTAAATTATTTCTCGTCTGTAAACTTTCAATAAATATTCTCTTGGAGCTTAAAACGTATTTAAAACAATCGGTGAGTAATATCGACAATCTTTTTAAGTTACTTGTTACTTAACAGAAGTAAATTATTTCTCGTCTGTGAACTTTCAATAAATATTCTCTCGGAATTTAAAACGTATTTCAAAAAAATCACTGGATAATATTATTATTCCTTTTAAGTTATCTACTAGTTAGCAAAAATAAATTGTTTCTCTTTCGTAAACCTCCGGTAAACATTCTTTTATAATTCAACGTAAATGTAAAATATTACGTTTGACGAATATAAACAAATTTTTTAAATTATGTTCCATTGATTATAAGTGTACTCGCTATTCCAGTTACGCTTTGAAACTGTTTGGAAAAGAGTTCTTAATCGCGACAAAGTAATAGCAAACGTCAAAAGCACACGAAACAATTAATACACTGACGACACACACTTTGAGGCTCGTGTATCTCATTATAATTCATGTTATGTCAAAGACGCGTACACGTATTGCATTTCTAGCGCATTGCCAGCCCCATTATTCCGTCACAGAGAACTGATTTTGTCCCTGAAAGACATGTTGTCATGGAAACAATTTTCCACCTAAATAAGAGTACCGTCAAATTACTGCAGGTAGAAGTGAGGGTAATGACTAACCTCCAAAAGGTTTATTCCGCTTAATAGGAAGAAATCGTGAAGGCAGGTTGGCTGGAGGGGGGTCAGAGTTCCTTCCGGACGTCTCGGGACTCGTAAGGGTAGGGGGTGGGAGGGTGAAAGCAACGAAGGCTGCGAAATTCCGCAGCGTGTACTTTGCACGCTATTAGCGAGTAAATACTCATGAGAGGTTGAAAACACGGCGCAGTTGCTTCTGAGAAAGCTTCTGAAAGTCCTCTGAAAGCATATAAGAGAGCTTCGAGAAGCGTGGCTGCTGCACGAACGTCACTGGAACCGTTTCGAAACGCGTGAGGTCTACATCCAGCTTCTCTTTCACTCTCCTTTTTCCTTTCCCTTTGTAACTTTTCGTGAACACTTCGGGCACGTAGGTGTGGATATTTGTGTTACCGTAAACCTAACTGCTATTGTTAAACTGCGAGGATCGAAATTTACAGTGGCCATAAAATTGCACCAATTACGAAGAACATAGTTTGCCGAATATTTAGATACATTGCAATCTTTCTAGTTGCACTAAGATTGTATTAACGTGGTCTTTTAATAGTTTCGAATAATCTGACGGAATAGGGCTGTATTATATTCCTTCGGTTGGATTTTATTAAGTTTTCGGTCAGCATTTTCGGACATAAATTTATATGCACTTTTTTTATTTACTTCACCTTACTAATACGTGGTATAAGTTTGGCCCTGACCTTTTTGGATATCCTGTATTTATAATAGAACGTACAGCATATAATAAATCTTTGAAATTTTAGTAATACTCATTTTTCTGTTAAGTTTCATTTATCATCTGCATCTATTACCGGATATTTACAAATAGATGTATAATATTTAACCCTTTGACTGCGGAGCACTTTAGGTTTAAACGGGCTGCGCTGGTGGAATACTTTTTCGCGTACCGCGTGTTCTATCGGTGTTCGACTAATTATCCAACGTGTAACTAATTGTAAGCGGTATCTTTCTTCTTGCAAATCGTGTGTCGCCCGTTTGATCTGAACATTTTGATCGTCAAACGCATATATGCGTCCATAGTAGTCAAACAGTTAATAGCATTTAACTTTCATTTCTTCAAACTGGAAGTCTAATACTCATGGCGAAAAAATTATTTTTATAAATGTGGTCTCAAAGCCTAGTTATCTGAAAGTTTTTATTACGAAATTTGTTTTTAATTTAAATTACTGGATAATGCACGCTAAGTTAATTACTATACACTTCTGAAGAACATAGTTTGCCGAATATTTAGATACATCGCAAACTTTGTAGTTATATCAAAATTGTATTAACGTGGTGTATTAATAGTATCTGATGCAACAGGGCTGCATTATATTCCTTCAGTTGGATTTTAATAGGTTGGCCAAAAAGTTCGTGCTGATTTTAACGTGTAAATAAAAAGCGATTTTTTTAATCACGAAAGGAAATATTTTTATTCAATAATGTATTGTCCATTTGAACTGCTAAGTTACCTTTTGTTTTTATGATTCGAACTGAATTTAGTTGCATTTCAAAGCGCTTATTGGCGCAGGAACTTATTGGCCAACCTAATACATCGATTGTTTCACAGCTATGTATGATTGTTAGTTTTGAAAAAGCATTCACAGTTTGTGGTGATGGCTCCTTATCAACAGCTCGCACGGTGGTGAAAGGTAGTGCAATTTCTGTGGCCACTACTGTGTATTATTCTTTATAAATATCATTTATTCTGTTTCTTCGATATCTCGAACTTTGTAATATGCACACTCCTCTCCACAAGTCACTGGACATTTAACAAATTGAAAATAAATAAAAGTTTATGTTATGGTTACAAAATGATCTTGCTGCTTATGCATTGTTGATGATATAGAGAAACTTAAATTATACTATTTTCTTCAGATCTTACTAAAATTCTATTTCGATAAACATTTTATTCAAAACTTACAAGTGGCCAATGACTCATGAATTGGAGTGTATTTATGGCCAAGAAATTGATTTTACAATATTTTTTATAACGATGTGAAAAACCTTATTTTAAAAGTTACACAAATTAGACTGGTGCTCCACAAAATTAAAGATTTTTGTTTCTGTTTATTTTAAAAATATTGTGTAATTGTATTACATTGGCAGATAACGGAAGATGTATAAATTTAATGAATGGAGATTTAATTCTTATAGTAGTAAATTTGTAATGAGATACAAAAAACATTCTCTTTTAAACTTCTTTTACTGGAATCTTTAATTAACTAATATAACACATTTCTAGAGAACAATTTTTTTTCGAATTTATATAAATGTATATGGATCAATAAGAAGCTGAAAAATAAAAAAGTATATCTTTAGAACCTTCCAATGATGAAATAAATTTCTGTCTAGGTTCCATTTGTTCACCTATTTTCTATAAAAATATGCATTAGCATAAACAGTCACAATTGATTTATAAATCAACAGCTCTAAATAAATAGACGCATTGAGAGTATTATAAAAGTATAAAACAGACTTATCCGTTTCATTTCAATGAGTTCTTCACAGCGAACTTCCTCAAGATTCATATAAATACACGAGCATTCATAAGTTGAACAATACAAAAATTGCGGTTAATAATAAGTCGTCATGGAAGAATGTAAGCCCTCCAAATAAGCCAGAACAAAAATGCAAGGAGTTCCAAAAATAATTTTGCTCCGCAAGAGAGCGAAGAAAACTCGTAACTCGGTCCCCTTCGCATTTGGTGAACACTTGAAAGGGCCGAAGAGGTCTCAAACAGCGAAAACTCTGAAAAAAAAAAAAAAAAAAGGGAGAATAATTCGACGATTCGGTGGTGCTGTAATAACACATTATTCTAATACATTCTATACATACCAGTGAACAAAGACCTTACTGCCGAAGATATTTCGTGATGAAAGCCGTACAAGGTGCTCTTGTTTATCAAACAAGAGGAGCGTGACGTAGGAAAATCGCATACAAGTTATGACGATAATTAGGCGGAAGGTAACAAAGAAGAGAACTCGGCGGGTAGAGATCAGAGGAGCGCAAGAAGCCTGGGAGAATGCCGAAATGGCGTGTACTTTACTCGAGAAAACTTCTGAAAGGCGCCTGAAAATCTAGAAGGCTCCCGTGAGGGGCGAGGCTAAGAACACTATTGTGAAAGTCGCTCGTCGACATGTGTGCTCGCGCCTTTAAGTAGTCTGACTCAAGACCCGCCTTTGCTGGCCTTTCTTAAAAAAAATTCTTTTTTTCCGCCCCATGGAACGAACCGCGAAAGCGCTGAAGAATTTCCGGTAGGCTCTCAAGGAGAGCTGCCCCTGTGAAAAGTTGCCTCGTTAAACCACCCTGACCCTTTTTTAAGGCCGCGATCCACGTAAGGCAGAATTTTTGGTAGGACACTTTCGACTCGCGATCAGACAGGTTGTAACCAACGGAAGAGGTTTTTGAACGAAAATGTAAATATCTTGAGATAATAGTTATTAACCCTTTGAGCGGTAAGTTTTATCCTTAGTTTATGACTCACAAATCTTTTTTCAAATAATAATTATTGACATTAGTATTGACAGTATTCCATGAAATACTAAAATATTTTGGTGCATGTGTTGTAACCAATGGAAGAGATTTTTGAACGAAAGTGTAAGTGTCTTGAGTTAACAGTTATTAATCCTTTGAATAGTAAGTTTTAATCTTAGTTGATGACTGACAAATCTTTTTTCAAATAATAATTATTGACATTAGTATTGACAGTATTCCATGCAATACTAAAATATTTTGGTGTGTGTGTTGTAACCAACGGAAGAGATTTTTGAACGAAAGTGTAGGTGTCTTGAGATAACAGTTATTAACCATTTGAATAGTAAGTTTTATTCTCACTTGATGAATCACAACCTTTTTTCAAGTAATAATTATTTACATTATAATTAAAAGTATTCACATCATAGTCACTACCGTAACACAGCAATCAAATTCAATAGTGCAGTGATACCTAAACAAAATTAATTTTTTCAAATATAGATACATCAGTTTGAATCTTTTAAGTCACACGGTCCCATAGGGGGCTAACATTGCATAGGTTTCTACAGCTATCAACAGCAACCTGCACACTGTGTACATCATCCACAAATATACGACACGAAGTCAAAGTTACTTTACTACCGTTTGCCCGGGCTGCGTGTGTCATAGCATTCTCAATGAATGTTTGAAAACTCAAAGCGAGCAAAAATGTGAAATCGAAAAGCCATAAAGTGATACAAATGTTACGTAAAAAGAAAAAAAAAAACCACCAAAAAAAGAAAAAAAATATATAGTAAACGAGTTTCCTACGGGACCGAATGCGAGACAAAAATGGTTGTAGCGCATCGAACGAAAAATATTTATCGCCTGACGAACCCTGCGCAAACGTTCATAGGAATGAATAGCGCGCTGTACCAGTGAAATCGGAGCACTTTTCAAAGTTTAATTATTTTTAGTGGGAAAGGAGGGGCTTCAACCGGGCGAATTTATCGACGTAACAGGATAGGGGTTGGAACGGTATAGCGGACAGGTCAGCGTGGTTCGGTGAATTCTTCATCGAGCCCTAAACAACTCGCGATGCTGTTTCGTCCGAACCGATGAATAAATTTCGCGTGCGAATGGCTCAAACATGTTCGCCAGCGTAGAAGCGGTTGCGCGGGGTGGACTGCTAGCTGTCGACGAGGGTGCCACCGAAGAAGGGCCGCCGATGGGTTACCACGCCTCTTCCGCGTATTCGTAACCACGTCTGGCGGTTTCCTTAAACAAACCGAAAGTGTGCTGGATGCTCTTTGTTCGAAGCATTTATTCTCCTTCGTTTTGTCCAATCCGAAATGCTAATTATTTCGATCACAGCTTTTAACGTGCTTTTATGTTAACGCATTGCGTACGGGTGACGAGATGTGTCTCGTATATAGCAAACCGAACTTTGTGGCCGGGTTAACTCTCTATAGCCCGAATTTTGTCTGCTTATCGGAGAAAAAATTACGATTGATTACAGTTTTTCACTTTGATTTGAAAATTTTTTAACTAATAATTGCAATACATGGATCATGTGTCGCTACGGTAATACAATATTAAAATTGAACAGAACAGTGATAATTAGATAAAACAAATTCTTTTAAATATAGATACATTAGTTTGTAACTTTTAAGTCACACGGTCCCATAGAGGGTTAACTCAAACTTGAAACAAACAATTAATAAAATTATGATCGAATAAGTTCTTGCTTGCATACTCGTGGAAATGATTTGTATTACACAGATAGATCATAATTTAATCTCCACGAGTACGTAAGCAATAATTTATTCTACCAGAAATTACGATCCAGTCGTTTTAATCCTCTATAGCCCGAATTTTGTCTGCTTATTGGAGAAAAAAATACGATTGATTACAGTTTTTCACTTTGATTTGAAAATGTTTTAACTAATAATTACTGTAGATGGATCGTGGTGTCGCTACGGTAATACAGTAATCAAGTTTAATAGTGCAGTGATAACTACAGAAAATTAATTTTTTAAAATATAGATACATCAGTTTGTAACTTTTAAGTCACACGGGGAGGAAAAGTCTGTAATTTTCAGTTCTTTAAGATGTGGAGTTTTCACAAAACACAGAAAAAACACCGATGCCTTCCTTTAACATTTATGACTAATGATCAGCGAAACAAGTGTGTGTTTAAATTCCAAAACAGTAGAAAACAATTGGTCAGTATTGTCATTATATCGGTAAATATGTGTCGATCGTGTATCGTACCTTATAAAGTGTTTTATCGTTGTAATATCGTCTACGTTTTAATTTGTGAAAAAACAGTTTTTCTAAATTATTTTACGAAATAGATCCTAATTCTAAAAAAGTAGTAAAATGAAGAAAAAAGTGCATATATGCATTGTACAAAGGTTTTTGGGAGCGTTCAAAAATGTGCGGACTCTGGAAGCGCGTTGAGCGAGTAGTGCCATACGCAATGTGTTGAAACTCCTATTATTCAGTCGAATCATAAATAATGTTTCTTGTGTAGATCTTAACGGTTGTCCGTTTCTTATTTTCCTAACTAAATTTGTCTTTTGATGTCAAATTGATAACGTGGTGAAAAATTGATATAAGGAAAAGATAAATATATTTAAAAATGTATAATAAAAAATAGATAAATTAAAAAAATTCTTTTATTGAAAATAAATAGGGTAGACCGAGGGGAATCGGATCATTTTCTGTTGGGCAGTGAAAAATAATAGTCAACACTTAGAAAATTTACTTTTTATTATAAATTCGTAATTAATTCCCATTTAATTTGAACATTAATTATAAAGAAATTTGTATACAAATTGTACTATTAATAACAAGGTCAAAGTTTTAAATGATACATAAACAACATGTTGTGCTATCGTACGATAGCAATAAAATATAAATTAATGTGTAAAAACATAATTCTTTAATTATACACACCTACAATTGTCAAAGTGTTCATTCAGCCTCATTTAAATAAACATATAATACAAAATTTTGCGATATGTAAATTACGTCAGAATCCGTAAGTTTAGAAATATTTTAATATCTTACAATTATTAATGACATTTTCAAAAATAAACATGACATAACGTTGTATTAAAAAAAGACAATAAGTATACAAAATTATTGATACAATTAAATATTGATACATGAAATAAAAGTAATTATTAAAAATATAAATAAAAATGAACTTGTACAGAATCACGATAAGAATAATACATATTAGAGTAATAAAATCTTCTATTAATAATGGAAATTTTTCATAACATAAAACGAGTTGCAAACTTATTTTTAAAATGTACTTTATTATTCACTATTTGTCAAATATGTAATTTCTAAGCGTATCGATTCATTGAAGATTGCTACCTGACAATATTTTTCCAATATTATAGAAATAATTACTAACTTATACTTCTTCTGTTCGTTTAACCGTAAGTAAAATCATCGAAACTTAAAACATGGAGGATGAAGTGTAAAACACTAAAATTCGTGTTTATCTTAAATAAGTGCTATAATTGGTAATCCCGGTGAAATAATATATATCGTGGAAAACTCGCCGGACGACAACTTAGCAGAGCGACAAGTTTTAATTTGCCGTAGACGCGTCTGTTTGTTCACAGGTGTCTCGAGTAACGAAAGTACGAAGTTTAAACTTATTTCCTTGCCGAGCACTTCTCCAACTTTCTTCCGGCTGTCTCTGATACGAAAGTTCCTTGGTGGACGCTTAAGTCGCAGTATCTCTTAATAATTTGTCGGCATTCATTTTTAATTGATTCCTTTGGTCTGCTCGAATCCTTCTTATCAGCCGACTCCTCAGCGACTGACCGAGACTTCCTTAATTTCCATCTCAAAGATTGATACCAAGATCTTCTTGGCACTTTCGTAATTGGTGGGAAGAGTTACTCGTTCATTTAATTAAATCACTTGTCCGATTTGATGAGACTAGAATCGGGAGGATCGTCATCGAACTTATTCGTATTTTCGTGAAATTTCTAAATTATTAAAAATAAAAATCTTACAGACTAGGGGAGAGAGTTGACTAATTTTTAACGCAGCCAATTTTTATAAATAAGTCGTTGATATTTTGTTAACTATTTTCATGTGAAAAGTTTATACATCTACTGAGAAATACGGACATAATTTTTTAAATCCCTTCAATTGAGATTAGATTGTAATTTTTATGATGACTGCAATAAGCGAATAAACCCTACAGTTGATACCTATTTTTACGTATTTAAGATAGAATAACGGTATTAACAAAAATTAAACATTTATTTCGCACATAATCGATCAAGTTTAAATTAACCCTTTATGGCGCCATGTAATTTTAGAGTTACATACTAATGTATTTACATTTAAAAAAATTTATTTCATTTAGTTATCACTGTACTATTAAATTTTGTTACCGTATTATTTTAGTGATACCACAATCCATCTATAGCAATTATTACTTTAAAAATTTTGCGATCAAAGTAAAATACTGTAATCAATCCTAGTTCTTTTCTCTGATAAACAAACAAAATTCGAACTATAGAGGGTTAACTCAAACTTTAAATTATGATCTACCTTTAGAATACGAAATTATTTTAAGAAATACTTATGTAAGCAAGAATTTATTTATCGAACGTTCAATGACGTTCAATAACAAATTTATTCTAATTGTATTCCATAGTAAGATTTACAAAAATCAGATTCCGTCGTCAATGCGTTGAGAGTATCACAAGGATCGATACGATAACCATTTCTTTTTATAAATTGCAATTTATTCTTTATAGCAATTATTACTTTAAAAATTTTGCAATCAAAGTAAAATTCTGTGATTAATCCTAGTTCTTTTCTCTGATAAACAAACAAAGTTCGGACTATAGAGGGTTAACAAAAATATTAACAAAAATTAAACATTTATTTTGAACATAATCGACTAAATATTATAATAATGTTTATAATACTAACATAAATATTAAGAAAAATTAAACATTTATTTCGTAGATAATCAATCAAATATTATAATAATGTTTATAAACAATTAAATGCAAGAAGATATAAATTGCAATATAAACAATTTAAATGTTTATAATAATGAATCAAATATTAATTATTACAAATTAATTATAGTATATATAATTAATATAACATATATATTAATTATATTAATATTTATGATTATATCATATTAATATAATATTATTTATATATTAATATAATAATGAATCACGGATCGAATTAGACTACAAATTATCAGATGACAATAAGTTTCTCAATTAATACACGCGTAAAATTCGATATTTCTCACATTGATACCTGATAAAAAATGGAGCCAATACTTCAATGAGAGCAGAGCAAAATAAAAAAGATAAAAATAATATCCACAGTTAACAGACTAATAATCAAATCTAATAATGAAACCCTCTTTATGTTTAATCAGATAATCCCGTCTGACACTTTTAACATATTACGGATTATATGTAAAAAATCTCCACGAATCAGGTAAAATAAAATACAGTAAGTTACAGTTAATGTATTACATTTTCACAAACGCGAAAATCGCGGTTTTACCAGCTAGAATAAAACCAAATGTGAAATTTTCACTTGAAATTACGCAGCACGTGTCAAACAGAAATATATTCTGCGCATGTTGGTGACGGAGTTGTTTATGTTGGGTAGCGATACAAATTACGCGTGTCCTCGTAGCGGAGCCAATGTAATTATGAAGTATATTATAAATGTCCCCAGGGTGAACCCAAAGGAGTGTAAAGGGTCAAATAACTTTGGATATAATAATGAGTTATCTTAACCTTGTTATGGCTTTTGGGTAATTTTCAACCCAATTATGTTTCTGTTTCGTTAAAAATATCCTGCTTTGAAGAAAAAAAAGAAATAAATAAATAAAGGAGCTGTAGTTATCTAGAATTTTATTATTATATTATATAGTATATTATATTATTATATTTTATTTTATTAATTATATTATTATTAGGTTGTCCCGAAAGTTTCTTTCATTATCTTCATGCAATGTTTAAATAAACATTCAGCCTTATTTGTCAAACGAGAGGTGGAGGAAAAAAATAGTGCAAAATAAATCCTGTATAAAATAATAATACATTGAAAAAGATAAAATATTATGTACCTATTAATTATTAATAAAACGAAAGAAACTTTTGGGACAACCTAATATATAGAATTTTATCACCACAGTTTTATGCTAAACTTATGTTAACCCTCTGTAGCCCGAATTTTGCCTCCTTATCAGAGAAAAAATTACGATTAATTACAGTTTTTCACTTGGATTTGAAAATTTTTAAACTAACAATTACTATAGATGTATCGTGGTATCACTATAGTAATACAGTAATCAAATTTAATTTTACAGGGATAACTAAATAAAATAAATTCTTTTAAATATACATTCATTAATTTGTAACTTTTAAGTCACACCGGGCCATAGAGGGTTAACATTAGAACTATCGACCATTGAAATATAGTTATTTGTATCGAAAGATACAATCGTAATCGTAATGAAATCGTAATGAAAGGTATAAAAAAAATACGTAATCCAATTAGAATAAATCTTCATCGAGATTTTTTATATAAAATCATCGAAAATCCTTAAAAATGCACCACAGTGCGTTTATAAAATTTATATAAGAAATTATGAAATCTAGTATTAATAAACTGTTCTTGATATGCAAATTTTTTTACCAAGCATACGTTTCCTTTAAAATTATGAATTTTTTTTCAATGAAACGAGTCTACGAGTCTGCAATTTAGTCGAAAAAAAGTCTGAAGCGTAGCGAAATTAAGATTTGTTTAACACAAGTAATAAAAATCATGATTTCTACAGAATAAATATAAAATAAATAATAATTCTACTTTTGTACATTTCATATTTCCAAATTCTGTCACGAATTTTGTAGTTGCACATAATGCAATCAAAAGTTGCATATAAATGGAACTATAAATTCGTTCTACACTTTTTATCGCTATAATTTCTTCGTGTGAAAGATGAAAAATTGCTGATCATATCACTAACGGAAAATGTTCTCTGTAACAAAAAGGACGATTTTACCAAAAAGGAAACGTTCAAAGAATTTAGTTACGAAATTGAAATCCGTGGGTTTCCAAATTGGAAAAGAGTAAAAGTTTAAAGAGACTTCCGATTGGAAAAGAGATAACACAAGCAGATTTATTACACGATACGAACAACCCTTTAGTGGCTGGCAAGATGAAACTTTTCTGTGTCATCGATTACTCTTACCATGGCACACAACGCGAATAAATGAACTCCCATATCACCTTTCAATCTTTTCTACGCACATGACAGATCGTTCCACTCCAATTACGCTCGTTTAAAGCGATCGTTAATTAAAAGTTCGTCCCCGAGAGAGTAATAGCTCTGCATTATAAGAGTGCTCCGCTGACAACCGACAAATCGATTGCAAATAAAAAGAATTATTCTTTGCTTTGATGGGAACAGCTGCTGGTATATCGTAAAATTATTCAAGAATGGTCACTCGCACAAACGTCTCGTTTGTACTATGTGGATTTCGATTTTCGATAAAACATATGATTGCGCAAATTGTTGCTTTTATCATATTAAACAACCACATTCTCATTTTTGAGCTAACCTTCTGTTACATTCCGAACTTTTTATTATTCACAACTTCGGAATTTTTATTTTAAATTTAGCAGAGTTGTAAGTCCTGGTTACATCGACGTGTACGGTGTCGAATTGTCGACTTGAATTAACCCTCTATGGGATCGTGTGACTTAAAAGTTACAAACTGATGTATCTATATTTTAGAAAATTAATTTTGTTTAATTATCACTGCACTATTAAATTTGATTACTGTATTACTGTATAATGATACCACGATCCATCTACAGGAATTATTAGTTAAAACATTTTTAAATCAAAGTGAAAAACTGTAATCAATCGTAATTTTTTCTGCAATAAGCAGACTAAATTCGGGCTATAGAGGGTTAACGAGTTTTAATCTTGTTGAAATATAGGAGTTGATAATACATTTTTTTATCGCTAAAAACGAAAAACTTGAATAATGTTGAATTACAAAATACGCAGATTATTCGCGTCTATTCGTGATTATGCGTGAAACTTGTGGATCTGATACATTCGTCGTGTAATTTTTATTGCTCTGGTATGGTCGGGATACGCTGTCGTTTTTATTATATAATTGTCGAGGAAAATTGGACGATGGTGGAACTATTTTGAACGGAAAACAACACAATTTTAAATTTAACTTTTTTTTTCCCAATCTCGTACTGTTTTGTAAATATTTATGACAGTATAAGAGCTCACAATTGTTTTAAGGGGTTACACCACTGTAATGGCTGGAAACTAAACATTCTTTAAGAATTTTTTTTCGAGAAAATTTACAATTTTTATATAAAGTTTTTATTATTTGCTTTTAGTATAATATCTTAAGAAGTTATATAAAAAATATGAATACAAAAATATACATAAATTTCAATTGACGATTAATTATCTAAACCACTTACAAAAAAATATCAATCACTGGCGGGATGTCTAATTGTGGAATGTTAGCTGTGGAATCATATTTAAAACAATTTTTATAAATTATATGAATGTGGTATCCGTTGTACGTATGGATTCTCAAAATAAATTATTTAAAATGGCTTTTGAAGAAAAGTTTGCGAAAATCCACAAAAGAACGAACAGTTTTTCGATCATATTTGAAAAAATTTACTTCAGATTAAAAAATCCGTAGGTACAATTGAAGGTAATATCGTTTTGAAGCCCCTGTTAAAATGTCAAGTCGATCGGATAAAAATAGACGGAGTTATCGCGTACACCAGTGAGAAAAATGCAATTTCGAGAAAAACGCGTTTAAAGTTTGACTTGTTGTCGAACAGCACTGCGACGCGTTTCACGAAATACATAGTATCCCTTATCAATTCTTTTGTACATCGATTAAAATTTTTTAGAGAGAACCTCAATTTTGAATTAAAATAAAATTTTTATTCTTAAGGACCTCAACTTTAAATTAAAATAAAATTTTTATTCTTGAGGACCTCAACTTTAAATTAAAATAAAATTTTTATTCTTGAGGACCTCAACTTTAAATTAAAATAAAATTTTTATTCTTGAGGACCTCAACTTTAAATTAAAATAAAATTTTTATTCTTGAGGACCTCAACTTTAAATTAAAATAAAATTTTTATTCTTGAGGACCTCAACTTTAAATTAAAATAAAATTTTTATTCTTGAGGACCTCAACTTTAAATTAAAATAAAATTTTTATTCTTGAGGACCTCAACTTTAAATTAAAATAAAATTTTTATTCTTGAGTACCTCAACTTTAAGTTAAAATAAAATTTTTATTCTTGAGTACCTCAACTTTAAGAAAACGTAAAAATATTAAATAATAAAAATAGTTTCTTTTTAAGTTTCACAGTAGTGTTCTTCTTTAAAAGGTAAAACAATGATTTCATAATTACCGTTATCAGCGCATTTAAACTACATTTCTGCCAGGTTTCAACTATTTTCCAATTTTCAAATTGCATAACTTCCCTTGTTAGTAGCACCTATAACTTCGAAAATTGTTCCGTCGTTCCATCTAATTTCCTTTCACAATAACATGTATTGCCACAATCGAATTATTGGCCATTAGCTCGGTTCGGAGAAAACGACGCGCGTTCAGGTAATCGATTGCTATTTGCTACAACACAAGCGTTCAGGTGTACATAGGTACAATCATACGTACACACGCCGCTGTCAACAAAGCGGATTAGGGTGAGAAAACGTGGCGGGGGTCGAGTAAGTACGTAGAACGTGCAAAAAGGACTTTGGAAGCTCCTGGGGACGACCAGGGGTAGATAGGTCGGACGGGGTTGGAGTAGACTGAAAGGGGGAGAAATGGGAAAGGACGAAGTAGAGAAGATGGACATCGTCCACTTACTCAAACCAATGCATACGTTACACTGCGGCGAGGAGGCGACTTGCTCTCGATTGTGGATTCAATTTCAGAGGCGTCCGGCCAGTTAGCCCACCCTCTTCCACTCGAAGATTGCGAGGTTACGGGTCGCTGAATATGAAATATGCTCCGCTGATTGTCCATGGATATTCTCCCTCTTCCTTGTCGTCGTGCAGGGTGAATTCAAGAAATGGTACGCTAAAACCGATCGCGTTCTCGTGCATCTTTTTCTCGATACATCCTTAAAATTGAAAAAAAAAAATTATTAAATGTGTCAACAGCATGAACGTATTGGAGAAAATATTACGCATATATTTTTATTAAAGTTATGTTAATTTTGAAGCTTGAAAAGCTCATAGAAATTATATTGTACTGTTAACCGACCGGTTCAGTAGTATAAGTTTTATTTGTGCGCGACGTGGTTTTATGCGCGGTCGCATAAAGACTGGAATGAAAATATTAAACGGGAATAAAGTATGAATACTTGGAAACAATTGAACTCATTTTTGAGCGAATTTTGTTTGTTGCAGCATTAATGATACGTGATATAAGAGCGTGTGTCGACCCCGAAAGTTGCCGTGCAGTAATGTAATATTGGAAATTAAATGTTATCTTTGTTTGCCTATCGGAAAAAAATGACAATCGATTATAGCTTCTCGCTTTTGTTTGAAAATTTTGAATCAATAATTTCTGCAAATGAACCGTATGGTATCGATAGTGTGGTATAATAATAAAATTGATATTCTATTTTAAAAGATTCTTTTTATTGTATTTATTTTATTTTTATTTTAGCGGTATATAAGCGACAGCCGCATTGTGTTAAATGTAAAAAAGGTAGTATACTTTGCAGATTGCTTTATTGTTTGCGAACAGTCTGACGTTTAAATGTACAGAAATTTATTTTCATTTTTTATTTTCAGTAAAAGAATTTGCAAATTAAAATATTTATCGTTCCTTTATATTGATACTTTACCAATGTGACAATTTTATACCAATGGACAAATTAAACCTAGAAAATAAAGGATAGATAAGGGTTAGAAGCATAAAAAAAATTTATTAATATATAATTGTTGATAGAGAACGTGTTTGTGTGTGTGTTTGTACGTGAGAGAGAGTGAGAGAGAGACTCCTGATAAAACCTAGGTCTCAATTTTTCGACCGTACCAATACGATGGGACCTCGTTTCCAATTGGTTCGGCCTTTAGCAGGAAAATAATATAAAAGAGCCAAAGAAACATAGTTTAAGTCAGTTTTTAAGTCAACCACTGTAAAAGCACTTCAACATACACTACTATTCCTACACATATTGTTTATATACCACATCCTTGTGGCATAGCCTCTGGCTATAATTTTAGTACGTGGTTTACAAACCACACCTTCAATTAAAGGGTTAAGTGACCTCATTTGACCTTCTATGGCCCCGTGTGACTTCAGAGTTACATACTCGTGTATCTATATTTAAAACAATTTATTTCATTTAGTTATCACTGTACTATTCAATTTTGTTACTGTGTTAGTGTAATGATACCATAGTCCATCTATAGAAATTGTAACGCGCCACGCGCGTTTACAGTAAAATCTCCTTCAGGCCACGCGTACTGCACAATATCGCCGTTCGGAAAAATGATTCCGGAGAAAGCATTAGACGCGCATGCAAACAAAGTTATGCGGATAAAAGTCGTCGAATGGGCCGATCAGAGACAAGAAAAACTTTACAAAAAGCAACAACTTATTGTCCAAGTTGTCCCGTCCAGCCTCAGCTTTGTATAAAATGTTTTAAAGTTTTACATTCTATATAGTTTTCTTTGTGGCGGCCCTCCTACGCTCCACCACCAGAGGGACCTACAAGACCGACTTTCCCGCAAGTCCCCAACAGTACAATTAGTACTTATACCGATCCCTCTCCTAACTTCAACATCCCCGCGTCTAAGGCACGGGCCTGCTAGGATACCTTACTGACGAGTCCAGCAGTAGGCCCCGGACGAAACGATCTTCCTATTGTAAGAGTCGCTAGTAGGTTATTAGCGACACGGGATTCTGTAATGGCCCGTTCAAATTTTGTTAAAAAAGATTAGGGTCGATTAAGTATTTGATCGTATTTTATCGTATTCTTGTCTGGATCGATTCTGCGTGTTCGCTTTTGAGGTTCAAATTTTTTACAATCGAACAAGAGGTTGCAAAAGTGTAGATTCGTCGTTTTTAGTAGGTATTTATGTGTGATTGCGGAATGTCCTGTGTTTAGTCGAGCCATTACTATTCTCTCCTTTCTCTTTAGATCATCACCTACTCGGTCCTCTAACAAGAGAACAATTTAAGGTATTCTTAGATGATTTACCTTGTGAGTATTGTAAGAGTCGCCAATACCTGCGACGGGACCGCGCCAGTGGATGGGCCTATCGAGTGGTGGTGCGAACAGATTTATGGTTGCGAGTGAGACTGAACCGGGTGTGTTTGGAAAAGTGTGACTGTTGACTCCCACAGTTTGCGTGGAGTCGATTATTTAGCATCAAGGATGCCAACACTTTTATAATAATTGTTTGTGCGTCGCAGCGTCGACCGTGATTAGCGATGAATAAACGACGCGGTGTAATCCAACCGAATTATTGAATCCCCTTCGTATGTGTTTTAAGTGGACTGTATCTCAGGTTTTGTTTCCTTGTCGATATACAAGTATCTATGTGTGCAACGGTGTTTCGCGTTGTCTTGTGTCGAATCTACAGAGGGTAAGACCGAAGTGTCTTTCAAAGTCTATCAAAGTCTAGTGTCTCAAAATGTCTAAAGTCTACGAATGTATCAAAAAATCTCTCGGTGCGCGTTTTGCACCTCGCTATATAGACACAGTTCCTCCCTTCCACTACGCCCTTGGCGTGCTATTTTCTGGAAGGGGAACTGTGTCCATCTTCCGGGTTAGGTAGGCCGCGAGTTGGCAACAAGACCGTCTTCTGGTCGCCACGTGGTTCTCCAGGTTGGCGAAACAGTTTCGGTCGCGCCAACCTACCCCCTTGGTATTTCCCGGTTTATGACATGGCACCGCTACTTGGGCCCAAAACTTGCACGTGCCATCGATAGTCTGCAAGCCAGATGGCACCCAAGAATTAGCTGTCTCTAGCCTACCATGTCATAAACCGTGATGGTTTGCTTTAGGCTCCTTGCTAATTTATTCGGAGCCGTTTAGGACCGAACAATATTAATATAAATGATATATTTAGTTGAGTTCGTACAAGTTCCACAGTTCAATAGTTCACAAGTTCCACTTCTAGTTCTAATTCAATGTTCAATGTTCTTATCTCATCTCATCTCCAGTTCCTTCTCAAGTTCTTCCTAATACCTTTCTAATACTTGTTCTGACAATTCTTTTGACAATTCGGACAATTCTCATCACTCTTCTAATAATTCTTATAATCCTGATCGTAACGGAGACAGTTCTTAAATACTAAACACCCTCGTTAGGCGTGTCGTCGCCAAGAGAGTGGGAGGCATGCTATGTCCAATCGGTTAAAAATTCTGGTGTCAAGAGATGTGGTCAACGTCACGCCCTCAGAGTTTGTGAGTCAGTCCTAAGTCAGGTAGGTGCAGATGCGACGATGTCAGAAGGTAGCAGCTAAAGTACACGTGCGTCAATTCTTGGTGAAGATTTAGGGTACGGCACTTTGCTATTGAGCAGAAATCGACAAACACCGAAATATTCGTCAGTTTCTAGGTCGTAAACTAATAACATGCCAGATGTGAAAATGACCGTTCTCAAAAATAGCTAGGGTTCGTCCGTATCATAAATTAAGTCGTTAGCTGTCCTTAACAGTGACCGTGGACGAAAGTCTTGTGTGATCGAAAGAGTGTCTGGGTAATGTCTAGGATATGTTTGGGACTGAGAAACTGGGCCGTGACAACGAAGTATACGTGACAGCGCGATCGGAAGGAATGGATGTGAAGATTTTGGGTACGAGTGAAAAGGGATGTGTGTGGAAAAACGATAGAGCGATTGAGGGATGGATACTTAAGTGCGTGAATGTTCGGAGCGCGAGGATTATTGTATGATTATGGCGAGGGAAGCGAGTAGCGAGGCAGAGCAGTGTAGCAATAGTAATATTGAACTTTAAGTAATTTTTTAACCCTTTGACTGCTAAAGGCGTATATATACGCTTTCACAAGTCTATCAATATATACGAAAGCCGTAAATATACGTCCTCTGCATTTTTTTATTATAACATCTTTATCGTTTTATCGACTGATTTAACATGGAATATAACAAGTTAAATAACATAGCAACGAAGTATCGGTGTTTGTTTCAGTATTTTTAATCAGTTGTTTCAGTATCTTTCGGTCAATTTTCCGGGTACTCTTTTAGTCAGTAGACAGTGGGCGACCCCAGTCGCAGCGACTGACGTTCAAATAACACGCCGTCCGTATTGAAGGATTCTTCCTAGAACGCGCCGCAGTCAAGGGATTAATAAACCAAGTAGTCTTACGTGCCAGTGTTTGGTCATTCCTGAAAACCCTTCCGAAAAGTGTTACTGACTATCCCTTCCGTTTTCTCCCTTTCTATCTCTCTTACTCTTACACTATCCTTTTCTCCCCTTATTCCACCCGCTACTAAAAAAGTGAAATACTGTAATCAATCCGTAGTTCTTTTCTCTGATAAACAAACAAAATTCGGACTACAGAGGATTAACCGGGACATTTATATCCTTCAAAGCTATAACTTTGTTATCAAACCGTCAGTGTACTACTTGTTACGATCGTCTTCGAATCTAAAGTCGAATAGAAATAAATAAAATATTAATGTCCGGTTCCGAACGTGCCAAGAAACGTAGAATTCGCAACTTGATTCGTGACGTAAGTGCAAACGCCAGTGGCACAATGCACACACATTTTCTCGACATCCGTAGCATCAACAATTTCTGAAAAGCTTCGAGCTGCATGCATGCGTGCGTCCTTTCGTGGAACGCCATTTGCTTAGGCTCGCTGTGTAGATTTACCTCTGGTTTTCACGTTCTCATTCTCCGTCGTTCGCTTTTACGATCGGCTAGGTTCGGTTAGAGGAAGCCGATGTTTGCGTCGATGGATATAATGCGAGTTCTGAAACTTACTGATAATACCACGCCAACTTCCTAGCAACCGGAACGAATTTTGATTCCATAATTCCAAATACTGCATGCGACACGGGCTACGTCTGCGATTACATTAAAAGACTTTAATATCGCGCGCTTCAATCGTTTAAATATCAGTTTTGTCCGTTTCATCCTTCTCGCAGCGATTCTCGATGGAAGCGAAGTTATTTTTATTTTACGATTGAAAATAATAGTGTACACTGTTCGGAGTATTTGTTCAATTTCCGTGCTTCATATTTGTAATAGAGCAGGATATTTGTAAATAGAGCAGGATACTGTTTTAAAAATGTTTCAATATTGAAACTTTTAATATTTAGCAAAGCGGTTCGATGCTTTCTATTATATGTTCGATCGCAATATTAGTTTCATGACTGTAGCTATATTTTTAAAGTCGCAGAAGATCGTATTAAAACTAGATGCTTTTATTGTTTCCAGACCGAGGTGGTTCAAATTTTTATTTTACATCGTTACCGTTTCGAAACCTTTATATTTTTATTATCGAGCAAAATAGAGTACATAGGCCGATGCAAAGCTTGAAAAAAGTATCGATCGATCAACTGAAACGAAACATTTAATAATATCAATGTAGCAGGTATATGCGATATTAATTGCTTTGGAATTACATTCAGCAGCGGGTGCTGAAATATTAAATGTCAAAAAACAAACTGGTGGATCAGATGATGTTTGTTGGTTTTGTATAATTAATTCTCTATAAATTCACGAGGTACAAAATATTTGCTTATTTGAAAACATAAATAACGATAGTGGGCATGATATTTCTGATGATGAACTTAAAAATAAAAACAGTTGTGTATAGAAAACTTCCCATCTAAAAATATTAGGCTGTAGTCTTTTCTGGTGCAATGGAACTATTGGGAAAAACCTAATAATGTTAAGCAAATTGATACGATGCCTTTGACCATCGCGCTCAGGTCGTGTCGAAGAGCAAGTATAAAATGGGAAATTTAACTATTATATTATTTTTAGGCTATATGTATTAACGGTTGCTTATTAACAATAAATTAACTATTATATTTTATTTTAAAATTAACTATTATATTTTTATGCTATATGTATTGACAGTTGCTAATTTTTAACAGTTGGATATAGTAAATCGATCTGGACAGGACGTCCTGTGAAAGTCCTGGTACATTATTCTTGTTTCTTTTTCTTTACCTTATTTTAATATATGTAAGTTAGCATTTTTCATTGAAAGAACTGTTTTCTTATTTAAAAACCTGTTTCCATCGTATCCTCAACATGAACTATAAAATAAAATCTATAAAGTAGTCTAAAAAGTCTATATAATAAATATTAAATAAATTTTGACAATAATAATAATAATTAAATAATAATATTTAATTATTTAATAGTTTAGAATCGCGGTATATCCCAAGAAGTGTAAAAATGGAAGCAAAAATTTAGAATTGTGTTACTTTCAATCTAAATATAACAGTACGAAAACGTACCATAATTCTTCCTACAGCAAAAAAAAAAAACAAAGAAGAAGAAGAAAAAGGTAGCATATGATCGGTTGAGTCCAAACCATATTTATAGCCGGTCGTAAGAACATCCTGGAATTCCGATTCCGCGCGATCGATTAAGTACAAACGATATCGGTGTCTGACAATAGAAAGAAACGGGACGCAGGAAGAGTCCGCGAGTTTCATATCGGCTTAATATACTTCCGAGAGAAAGTTTAATATCCCTTTCTAGAGTACCTCCCTTGTAAATCTTCCTGGCCGTCTCAATATTCAGGGTGCCGATATTAACAATTCCGCGTGCGTGATTTACCGTCTCTCGACTTCGATGATAATGAATTCGCCATCCCTCTCTGTTTCCATCGGCAGTTTCACCCCCTGCCCTCCCATGTTACCCACAATCTATTCCTTACTGCGTCGACTTGTTACGGCTTAATTAATCGCAATAATTAAAAGGAAGGTGCGGGTAACGGGCAAAGGCAGGATGGTGCAGTCAGCTTCAGGCGTGCTCCACGTTTGAATATGCAAAATCTCACTTACGGCGAGACGCTATGCTGACAAGAATGGTCATAGCCGTGGAGGGGACGACGCGAACGGAGCTACGGCGACGGAATATAATAGAGCCCAAAGATAAGTCGAAAAGGGGTAGGAAAATCGATGAAAGAGTGTTGCCGCTGAGGAAAACACGTCCGAAAATTTCAGACGTTGCGTGCGATTTTTTGGTGGAAAAAGCTTGTAAAAAATAACACGGAGTCGAATTTTGAAGCTTTCTAAGTTATTTGGTAGAAAAAGCTTGTAAAAAAATAACATGGAGTCGAACTTTGAAGCTTTCTAAGTTATTTGGTAGAAAAAGCTTGTAAAAAATAACATGGAGTCGAATTTTGAAGCTTTCTAAGTTATTTGGTAGGAAAAGCTTGTAAAAAATAACATGGAGTCGAATTTTGAAGCTTTCTAAGTTAGGTATCGAAAAAATTGGTGCGGTTTGATGGTATAAAATTGAAGGAGTCCAAACTTTCGTGAAATGTAATTTTATTTAACACTAGATTTACGGGGATTAATTGGACCATTTTACGGGTATATTGAACTATGCTTTTTTTGTAATAACATTAGTTCATTTTATTTGAAATTAATATGTTTTTATTCGCACAGATTTAGTTAATACGTTTCTTGCATTTAAATTTCATTTTGAGTGTACATTTTCTACACAGATAATTACTGCACTTCGGCATAAAATCAGGAATCCGTTAAATTGACGGGTTCCGTAAATCTAGTGTCAATAAAGCAATCGTTATTGTGTAATGCTTCTATTGCTATAAAAATCTTGAGTTTTGATTGCAGTAAGAAAGCGTTAGACAACCGTGATATGAAGATTGTGGGTGTGTGTGCGACTCACGCTTGTGCGTTTCTCATTTGTTTTAAAGATATGTGATTTGTGCAGTCTCCTTTGTGCCACCAAAAGAAACGCACGCATATCCTTTGTACATTTTATATAATATAATTAAGTATGATAATATATACGATTTATTATCCCGAATATTCTGTCAATTGCAAAAAATGAACTAACTATTGCTTTGATCTCGCTATCGTTTTGAATTTTTACGAGTTTAATAGACTCGAACCATTTTTGCATGCTCTCTTTTTAATAAGAGTGTTATATTAGAAGGATGGGATATAAAAATGAGTAGAACGATTAAAATGTAAACACTACTAGAATTTTGAAAGGGAAGGCAAGAGTGGTATAACTTTTCAACCTAAGTTAAGCTTAAGACTAACTTTTTATAAAAATGTGGCTCGGAGGCCCACGGTTGATCGTTCCGCCCTCGGGCTTTTCCCGCTCTCCTCAATGCTGTACGCATATTGCCAGCAGCAGACCCCAAAACAGTTTACAGTTAAACCCGACGGACGATGGTCAATTCAGCAAAGAGAACAATCCCGATAAATACTACAAATGCGTTTTGCTACATTTCCTGCTGTGTTATCAAAGTTAAATTCATAAAATACTATTCGCTTGTATAGCATCTTTAACTTTGTATAGATAATCGTTGGACTTGATTTGGTAGCAAAAAAAGAATGCGTTAGGTTAGTGTATTCTTAATCCATTAACTGCCAAATTCTTTTTTTTATTTTTGGCTGAATAAGTTATATATATGCAGAAAAAGTTGTGTAACAATATAATTATATTGAAATTATGTTTTGTTTTGAAATTATTTGATATTTTTGAAAAAGTCCCAAATGGGTATCGTTGTAAAATGATCGGTAAAATCATTTGAATGAAAAACAAAAGACCGAGTAACTAACAGATTGTTACTATAACTTCTAAATTATGTAGATTTATGTACTGTATTTCATTATAATATAAAAAAGAAATCAAAAATATTAAGCTTCAAATATGACAATTTTCTTCCATTCAACTTACATATGAATTTCAATTTTGATCGCTTGTTGTAAAGAAACGAACCACGAAATACACACTTTCTGTTACACACAATATTAACAAATACACAGTACTGTGCAAAAGTCTTAGACCATCTATATTATTGATCTTGTAACTGTAATTTAACATATTTTAGAGAAGCATTTCTTAACACTGTTAAATTCAAAATTTTCCATATTGACTTTCTTGTGTTGGTAAATATGTTTTAAAATTTCTTTAACAAGCAGAGCCTTGATTAAAATATTATAGAACGTGTATGCAAAGTATATAGGAAACATATGAACAAAGCCAAAAAGGAAAAAATCAGCTTCTTAAATTGTCGATAACAGAATGGCAGGAAATGCAAAGTGAGTTTCTTAAAATTTTTTCAACAATTATCTAAAAAAAGAAAAAAAAAAAAATTGTCGTGTAGCGAAAGTAAAAAGAGAATGCACAAAATATCGATTGTTTTAAATTAATCAATATTTCTCGATCTAATTAACACCTCGTGAATCTAATTCTTAAAAAAAAAGAAAGAAATAACATGAAAATAAAAATAATATTAATCCATCTTAAATTCGTTTCTAAGATAGAAAAATATTTTTTTTGGCAGGTGGTCTAAGACTTTTGCACAGTACTGTATATATAGAATGAAATTAAATTTTCAAGCGTACCAAATATATTTTTGGCGCCGAGTGGTAAACGTAAAATTCCAAAATCCCCAAATCGGGATCGTGGCAGCTAATTAAATAATCTATTTAGTATTTCTTGGTCTTTTCGGTTCGATTGTGTTTTTTCTTTTTTTAAAGGTAATTACTAAATGAAAAGTTCAAATTTTTCTGAGGTATATAAATGTGACCTTCAATGTTATATTTGAATCATGATGTTACAAAATGGCGGAGTTATTCGCTAGTTTCAGACCCTCATTTGCTAGAGCATCGATTGCTGGCCGCCATCGCTGAAAAGGACTGAAACATCTGAAATAAAAAATTCCTATTGATTTACAAATAAAAATGTACTTCCACAATATAGCGTACGGATTTTTACAAATTTTGATTATCATAAAAATGGCAACAGTTTAAAATGGAAAACCCTGTTTTTACCACCAAAAAATGAACTTCAAATATTTGTAAATAATTATATAATTGCGATATCGAAAAAATTATACCCTACATTGTAGAATACTTTATGTAGAATATTTTCTTTTGAACAAAATCGGACGTGTAGTTTTAAAGATTTTATGTCGGCCAATTTGAAAAATATAGTTTCGAGAAATGAAATTTTAAAGTATCATTCTTTTATGATATAATCTGTTCCTACATACATTGCTAGAACTTTGCTGGATGTTTGAATTTTGAAAAATCGCTTTGACACAATGTTCCATATACTTGAAGCTTTGAGAAAATTAAATAAAAAAAAATTCTAATCTTTTTAACCGTCAGGATGGTCTACGTCCTTAATCTCTGTCGCAAGTAATAGATACTGGTTATTATAAGTTACACTGCGATCCTTAAAGTTTAAACACGAAACACGTTAAGAATATTTAATAGGTTATTATCTCGTTCTTCAGTTGAGTCTCGTGCAATCTTTCAACAGATAATTCTACGATAATAATATAAGCCGCTCAGAAGCTAAAGTGACGAGCTCCACTTTTTATAAATTTTGTTAATTTTAGTACCAGATCACACGATTAGTGCTTAATATTTCACAAACCAAACGGTTAATCTTAATTAAGTTGATTAGCTCGCTTCTCTGTGGCTCGTATAACATTCGAATTTCACAGAAAATTCTGCGCAGCTTTGACAATTATTATGAAACTATATTTTCATCGTTTTTAAAGTCTCTCGAGTTCGTTAATATTAATTTGTTTTAATTACGACGAATTAGTTCTATCCATAGAAGCAAATAAAAATTTATATTTATTCTGTACGAATATTACCTACACGTGAACGAGATGATTTATATTTTTCTTTTCACTTACCTTTATAAAATATTGCTGAATCTGTGATGTAAGTAAAAAACTACAGACTTTTTATTTATATCTTTATTTATTTATATTTATATTTATACCTGTTGTGTGCTAACTATTAATTTTTATTAATTAATTCAAGTGTCAGTAATTACTGATATAAATAAAAATATAATATAAATAAATAATATAATATATAATATTATATCATATAATTTATTTATTTATATTTATATTTATATTTATATAAATATAAATAAATTAGTAAATAAATAAATAGATATATTATATTATTTATTTATATTATATTTTTATTTATATCAGTAATTACTGATACTTGAATTAATTAATAAAAATTAATAGTTAGCTTAAAACATGAAAATTTAATAACAACAGAAATTACAATCATTTCCTTGTCGTCATTTCATAAATAACGCATAATTATTATCTATCGTAACGGTTGTTGATAGAATATCTTTCCTTCCTGCGCCGATTAAAGGTAAATAAAATCACACGTAAAAACATGCATTGAGCAATAGCGAGGAGTAATCAAGTTACCAAAGGCAATTCAACGCAAAATTATATCTACTTTTTTGCTGAAATCAAAGGAGACGAGAAAAGCCAGTCTCGGAGACACGAGAAGCGATCGCGATTCTCCGGTAGTTACGGCGGAATGTCAGACATTCCTCGATGATGACGAAGAGGAGGCAGAGCAAATGGAAAAAATTTGTGCGCTGAATGCTATGTCTGTACTTTTCCAATGGGGGTTGAATGAAAGAACGAGGAAGAAACTCCTCCAAACGAACGTTCGAAGCGGGTCTATATCTTTTTGCCCCTGCTTGACAAGCTTAATTTATTACTACTTAACGCATAAAATATTCCGTTTAGCTATGTAAATCGTATACAGATCAAATCGAATTTGAATAATTCAGGTATCCGCCTACTAACTTGTTAGAACTAATTTGATAAACGTTAACGTTATTTTGTGGCGCAGTATAAATCAGGAACAAGCAAATATTATATGCGTTTCTAAATATTGCGCCCAGAGAAAAGTACATTTTTTAACGGAATTTTAACACGTTCGCAACGAGGCGTTCAATGTCGCGATTGACTTGTGTTAGGATAACGGACTAAGTCAACCTTCAAACTTCCGAAACGCTTCCATCTATAAAAAAAATTAATACACTGCATAATGTACCCCTTCGGACCATACAACTTCTGTACACAAAACTTTTTCGTGCTACGCATACTTTGCAAGTTATAGAGGTGGTCAAGTTGCGTGGACCATCCTATACGCGGAAAAATACCAAAACATACCGTAAAAAATGTGCATTTTCATCCCGAAAAATCGAAGGTCAGCAGATAAAAAAAAAATAGCCCGATACTTAGTTCGAGGTCTTCTACGAATCAACAAAGTTTCAAATGTCTTTGAATTTTCGGGCCGCCGAACGCCCTTTGTAAGGATCGAAAGGCACAAAACAGAATGGCGAACGCATTATGCGAATGTGCACGTATAAAATAAAGGAGCATCTTAATGCAAAGATTTCTCAAGACCGTTGAAAGCATAATTTAATGTACTCGAAGTGGCTTGAAGGAGGCAAGAGTTCTTCTTCCTCAAGGGACGACAATAATTAGGGGACCTCCTTATAATAAGAACGCTTTATAATAAGGGAAAGCATCCACCCTCTGTCTGTGGCTCTTTCTCTGGCGTGTCTTGTCAGAACCATCTTGACGGCCGTAGTCTTACGACGAGTTCCACGGAATCGCGAAAGGTGGTCGTTCGTTAATGATTTCCACAAATTGTTGTAGACCGAGGCTTAATTACATTTCGCAACAACACGGCCCGACCATGGATCCTCCCATTATCTCGGCCTGGGGATTCTTTCTTAACTCCCCTAATTGGTCGTTAATTCTTGTTTGTCTTTATGTACACCGGATGGTTCGGCAACTGCTGGAACGAGAGCCGTTTACGCCAAGTATTTATAACGTATCTAGCTCGCTTTGTTCCTCGTGTATGATGCCTTGAAATGAATCATCTCACGGGGGAGGATTTCGAGCAGACGCTTTCGAAGTGGTCTGTTCGAGTTCTCGAAGGGCATTCGCCTCAGACGGACGCGGTGCATTTTGCATCGTTTTAATAAAATGCTCGACCGAAGTTTCGCGACTTCATTGTCTTCGAGAACTCTTCTTCGTTCGAGGAGCATCGCGTTTTACAGACGCGGAAATGGCATCGGGATAATTGTTCCAGCATCTTTCGGGTGAAACGGCCAACACCGAAACAGGGAATAAGAAACGTAAAAGTTTCACGTTGAATGAACCCTGCAACCATTCGCGTCGGATATAAATTTCAATGGAACACCTCTGGCTCAATACTGGTCCGCAGGTTCCCGCGATATAATCCATTCTATTGTTTTTATGCTAATAGTTTGAATATAGAATCCTCGGATCCTTCCGTTACAAGGATATAGGTGTGCTCTGTGATTTATAACGTGAAATTTTCAACCCTCGCGGCGCCATTCTCGTGTTCCCGAGGTTTTGTCGGCTGAAACATATTGGCACGTTATTAAATTCTTGCCTAATACGCTGGAATAATGATGTCACCGTGTCCGGTAACTATCGAAAATGTTAGGAGGGTGTCTCCTGCTCGTCCAAATCTGGCTACCGGCGGAAAATTCACGCACGGCCAAACCTGTCAGTTATGTTCATAGCTGAGGGAGCAAACTGTTTAAAATTGCAATTTCAGGAAAGCCGGCGTCCGAAAATTTAACGATGTTGAATCAATTTTTGCCTTCGCGATGATTACAATTTTAGGGATTCGATTTTACTTAAGCGTTAGGGTAAGTTGAATGATAATAGGCTTTTTTCTTTCAAAAATCGGTGCATTGTAAATTTAATTGACATCTGAACTTGGAAAAATATATTTTCTAAGGTGGATTTATAATGTTAATATTTATATTTATCATGGTTAGTATACTGTCTGTTGGTTTTTATTTTATTTATTAATTAAGGTTACAGATATCATAGTTAGTAATTACACAATCAAACTACAATGAAAATTATATATTGTACACACGATACAGTAGTATTATCTTAGCATCCATTTATTAACCCTTGTGCTACCAGTCGGACAAAATTTGAAATAGAAGTATAACGGCCGATGCTCGCCGAACGCTACTGCTAAGATTGTGTAAGTTTTACCACTTATTTTCATTTCGCGTTACCTAGAAATTTGACACAAGGAGTATCA
>SMSQ01014529.1:0-34170 GCA_019453375.1 Ctenoplectra terminalis
AGAGGTCGGCGCGGAATCGGTTTGCGCTACTATCCTCCGAGGTGTCGTTTATATGGCAACTTAAAGCGACCCAAAATCCATGGAAATCCGTCCCCTATCATTTCGCGAACAATAAAACGTCATCCGAGGAACACTTGTTCCGAATCCTGCGTCTGGAACATATCTCTGGGGATTGTTATCAACGAACAGGAAGAAAGTTTGACTGTGCGGGAAATAAAAATGCGTCCGTGCATAATATAGGATAAGTCCGGGATGGTTCGACTGTCAGGAGAGAACATCGTGTATACAGGGTGCAAGCGAAAAGGGGGTTGACTCCCACGGTTTGCGTGGAGTAGAATATTTAGCATCAAGATGCCAACACGTTTCATAACAATAAATATAGTTGATATATCGAGTTCAGTTCGTAGTTCAGAGTTAAATAGTTCACAGTGCTGACGCGTACAATGTTCAATAGTCAATGATTAGTTCGTTAATTCCTCGATTCCTCAATTTGGAAATCTTTCGTTTTATTAGTAAGTAATGGTTGCATAATATTTGATGTTTTACAATATATTATTATTTTATACAGGATCCATTTTGCTCTATCGCCTTCCTCCATTTCTTGTTTAACAAATAAGGCTGCATGTTTATATAAACATTGCTAGACTTTGTTAAACATTGCTTCTTGTAGATAACAAAAGAAACTTTCGGGACAACCTAATATTTCATGTTTATAATTTTGATGTGCATAAATCAGTAGGATGCCTTATTTTTAGCCCTCTATCGATGAAGATTGTAAATATTAATGTAACCTTTCCAATTCTAACGCTACATGAATATTCTGTAGGTCATTTTTAAATCGAATCATTAATGTTAAATCAAATAATCACTTTCTTGAAACAATCAACCATCAGTAATATTTTTACCACTTTATCCTCCAAATTTATCCAATCGCTTTACGCCACTTTTCGATTCTCTCTTAACACATTACGGAAGGGTGACGAAATTTCTCGCATTTTATACTTCATATCTCGAAAAGGTAGAAATAGTGAACGTATGAAAGATTACTTTTAAAAATGTTTTTAAACTTTAAATTATGATCTATCTTTAGCATACAAAATTATTTTTTATTTTTATTAAAAGTACTTATGCAAGCAACAATTTATTCTAATTCTATTCCGTGGTAAAATTTACAAGAATCAGGTACCGTCGCCAACGTGTTAAATTTACGAACAGATTGCAACAATGATTCTGTAGCAAACCGCAGAGAGCAACGTCAACACCGATCGTGGTAGTGACCGGTTGATTGTGATCGACAACCGCCAGAAACGAGGAACAAAACGATAGCCAGCGTAATATACATATGTGTACAGAGAGGAGCGGTTGCCGCGGTTTGGCATCCATGACGATATGACTTTGTTTTCCGAACGAAACGAAGCGACCGTGGAAATGAATTTTTGCGTGGTCGTATAGCCCAGACTTTTGTCTACGTGGGTAGATATAGAGTCAGCAACGCCCACGACGTCGCCGCGATGCTGACCTGGCCAGGGGTGGTTGCGGCGCGAAAATGTCAGAGACGAGCCGGCTGATACGATACTCCCACGCGTGGAAAAGTAGGGCAAAGTCGATTCATTCATCCACTGATTCATAAGAGTGGGCGTAGGAGAGCGTAAGGGTCGAACGAAGCCTCGGTTAGTCGTCATCGGCAGATTCTTTGCTCACAGGGAACCCTTTCTCTCTCTTTCAATCTTCTCGAACGGATCGATGCCGAGACTGTTCGAGGGAATTCCCTCGACCGGGTGGGCTGTCGTCACAGCTTCCTTCTATCTTATGGATGTTTCGGGGTTGACGCCGCGTAGGTCGTGGAAATCGCGTTACAAATCACCGATGAGTGTGTATATGTCTCGAACGGTGAAACAACTTCGACGACGCGGAACAAGTTATGTCGTCGATATATTACAAGCGTATATTTACTACGCAATGAGTCGACCCGCGATAATCGGAGAGAACGATGGTAGGAAAATCTAAACGTCGAGCTTTTCGGCTTGCCGATTATTTCCAGAGCTCTTTCCCGTGGAGACTCGATCGATCTGTTTTTCATCCGACGTAACTTCGACGACGCGCGTATGGCGATTGTAACTTGATGAAACTGTGACTCGTTTGTTGCAACGAAAATGTATGGAGCTCTAATTGAAAGTGCATTTCGGGACACATAATTTTTGTTTTGTTATTTTTATGGGAACGATGGAATAGTTTTGTTCCAAGAATTACGTACCTACGTGTTACGTAATACGTAAAGTGCAGGACATAATTGTGAGCTCGTTACGTTATTTATAATTATTTTGATCGATAAATAACTTCCGAAGATAAAATTTAGAAATGTTTATTATGTAATATATTTTTGGTGTTCGTAGTCTTAGATTATGATCTGAGATTGTACAAGATTCGTACGCTCGCTCACAATCTAATCCCTTTAAATTCGATGAGTTCGAATTATTTTTGAATATTTAGTGTTTACTTTTTTTATTATAAAAATGTAAATAACAAAACTTTAAATAACAACANCCCGGTTCCACGATTTCAATAATCAGTTAAGCGAAGAAGAAACGGTTGAGAGGAAGAAACGATTAGGGACTGGCTACGCGAAAGGCGTGCGAAAGTCAAGTTTCTATCATCCTCAGTTCTTTCGTGGTCGACACAGTCTTTGCGGACTGCTCGCAAGAATTACGACCCAGTTTTAGCGGAACTTTGGTCTCCATTTCGAGCGACAAAGTTCCTCGCTTCCACCCATAATCTCCTTCTTCTCCCGTCACTCTCTCCTTCGTTCCTCCCTTTCGTTTTCTTTTTCTCCCCCTTTCGACAGCCAAGGAAAACGGAATTAATCCAAACCAGCTGGTCAACGCCACTAAAGAGCCTGAGGGGTCTTAATGTTTGCGAGTCACTGGTAGACTTTACAGCAGACTAATTACCGCCATCGTTTTCTTCCAATGGCTGCACCCTTCCCCTAGACCGCGACGAATCATCGGATTGTTTTAACCTCCTCGAGCGAAAGTTATTACGGGTAAGTTCCATTCGTCGATTATTGGCTTTGTTTCGTACCGCGGATGGTCTTTCGTTGCTTTATTTCTCGTCGAGGTTTCAGGTATTCCATTTAATAAGTTCGTTTCCTTTCAAATCTGTTGTGCGCTCGAATCGTGGCCAGACAGGTAGTTTACGTTTCAGATATTGGCAGAAGATACTTTGTTGTGGATCGTTATGTTAGCTTGATGATTCTCGATAACCACTGTCGGGGAAATTTTTAATAACGGTTATTGGTGAGGTCTTCGAAGTGTTAACTTGTATCGATTTTCTTTAGATGTGTTTATAAGTTTGTTGGTTTTATTGTTGATACGTAAAATTATGGGAATTGTGAGTGTGTAATGAGTGTTCAGTCTGGAGCAATAGATGCGCGAAGGAAGAGTGTTTTGGGTAGTGCGATAGAGGTGCGAAAGAAGAGTGTATGGACCGAGTAAATGGGATCATCGTGGGACCGAAGATCTTCTGGTTAGGTTCGGGTTAGGTTCGTGAGAATGAAGTGCTCGGAACGGTACGATAGATTTGAGAACGTAGAGTAGTCGGGATCGAACAATAGAAGTGCGAAAGAACAGTGTTTGGCCTAGTGTGAACGAAGATTTTCGGGTTAGTTTCGGGTTAGGTTCGTGAAAATGAAGAGTGTTTGGAACGGTACGATAGATTTGAGAACGTAGAGTACTCGTGATACATAGTTTTAGTTTTTAAGTCAACCACGGTGAAGACACTTCGATGTACATTACAGTCCCTGGCCATCTGATTAGAAAATTTCACTTTCATGGCTATAACTTTGGTCTTTGGTCGGTCAAATGATTACTGAATACCTTGATAACTATGTATACATAGTGTAGGAGTGGTAATTCGGTTCGAGAAAGAAGAGTGCTTGGACCGAGTGAACGGGATCATCGTGTGACCGAAGATTTTCGAGTTAGTTTCGGGTTAGGTTCGTGAAAATGAAGAGTGTTTGGAACAATACGATAGAGATGCGAGAGAATAGTGTTTGGGACAATACGATAGAGGTGCGAAGGAACAGTGTTTAGGGCAGTAGAGTACAGATGCGAAAGAATACTGTTTGGGACAGTGCGATAGATTTGCGAGAGCAGAGTATTTTGATGTGAGAGAATACTGTTTGGAGACAGTACAATTGAGATGTAGAGAAGACTGTTTAGGAACAGTACGATAGTGTTTGGACCCAGTGATCCAGATTATAGCGTGACAGAATATTTCCTGAGAAATATAGAGTGAAAGAAATCGAGAAAAAACGCGAGAGTTTAGATAACTTTTAATTGTATTAGTAAAAACCTAAACGATAAGAGAACTCAACAAGTACCAAAATTAACCTTCTGGTCGGGAAAGCAAACAACCCAACTTCGGTGGTTGACGCGGCTAAACATAAATAAAACAAAATTTCTGCACAACAGAAAATTGAAAACAGCTAACCGATACATTCCCGGGGCATAAAATATGTACACAAGGGAAAACTTCACCAGCCAAAAGCGAACAACTATCCTCGTTAACTCTACGAATTTACTCTTCCAGCTATGTAACTCCTATTGTACCAATACAAGCGATCACAGTCGATAGTAACGACTCGCGACAGTCACCGGCCATCCGATTCATAATTGAATACGTATTACGATCCGCTTCGACTATCCAGGCGTTCGATAAAGCTCATCCGTATTTCCCAGTTCGCTCGCAATAAGCCAGAAGTGGCTTGCCAAAGGCATCTTTTATTACAAACGATATTGCTCGTTGGAATCGCCATGTCCTGGAATTCTCCTTTCGCGGCTCGCGAACAACCGTCGCGATCGAGTTTTTCCACGGCCATTGAACGGTGTGCCATTGTTTGTTTGTTAATGGACGCGATGCGAGCTCCACTGTCGCAAGTTTTTGCTCCTTGCAGATCTCCGAAAAAATTTTTTCTCTGTTCCTTTCATTATTTCGCGCAGGTCTGGCCAATCTCTTCGATTGCAGAACTTTGAACAACTTAAATGTTTTTTTAATTTGTCGGGGACATAAATATTCTTTCTATTCTTTCCGTTGACTTCCTTCGATTGTTTCGCGCAGGTCTGGCCAATCTCTTCGATTGCACAACTTTGTAGAACTCTGTACAACGCGGTGAAGGATCGATGATGTTTAACACTAGAACTACCGAAGTGGTCAAAATGACTGGTTTTACATTTTTTTATATAAATTGTATAAATTCATAATGGTGAATTTTTAAAAATTCTTCGCGATTTTCTGCAACGAAAATATACATTAAATAGTTTGCTGTTACTCGTCGTAATCCAAAACGCGCATCTTCTTGCGATGAATTGGTTGAAAATCGCTTTCGTCGCTTGAAGATAGGATTTCAATTGATTTGTTTTTCGGTAAAAAAATGGTTTTTTTAACCATAAAGTCAGTGATCAGTTTTTGCGACGACGGTCGACCGGTCAATTGCTTGAAAACGTCACGATAGCGAGACACGCATGATCTGAGCTCTTTTTGGAATTTTAAGCGTCTTTCCGCATTGGTATCTATTTTAAGAAAATGCGTTTCCAATTTTTTCGAAATCTGGATCCCTGCATATATTTTATCCGCTGCATAGATTTGTAATGTACATGTACATTGATAGGAAACATTAAACTGGTGCTAACGCCGCTAAGATTCATGTACCGCATAAAAATAAATCGCAGGAAAAAAATTGCAGAAAAATAAAATCGCATAAAAAAGGAGCGCACAAAGACAGGTTTTACTGTATAGTTGCGTGTCGTACTCAAAGATGATATCCGCGAAAACCACTAGTGTCGCGTCGTGCCTAAGAGGTTAAAGGCACTCGGTTGGCTCGATTCTCAACTTATCCCGCGCTGCGTCACCCAGCGTCCAATTTTCGCTCGACCTGAGGGGTCAACCGTCACAGTTCAACCTCGATCCAGCGTCAGCTAAGCGTGAATTATCGTATCGATTGGCGAACGGTCGCTCGTTGGCTGTCCGGTGCGCGACACCGGCAAGTGTGATAAAGTCAGCGAGCGTGCACCGTGCTGTGTGAGTGTGATAAATTAGTCGGGCCTTCATAAACATTTCACAGCTGCTGCCGACATTCTAGGCCCACCCCAAACTCCACCGACGCCTCTCGGTGTGTATTCGTTCCACCGACCCTCTTTTACTCCGTTTTCCTTGGCCGAGCTTGTTCTCCGCCTCTGTTGCACGCGCGCTTGTTTTACCGGTGGTCAGTATCGATATATCGAAAGCGAAAGAGCACTCAATACTTGCCGCGGCGTCGAGTTTCGCGGTTTCGAACGGTTAATTTTTTTTCCATTCGCGACCAGTCCGTGCACGGGTAAGTGAATCCCGCTGGCATTATCAATGCCGCGCAAATTTATCGCTCTTGACGTCGGCAACGCCGACGCCTACGCTTCGGATCGTTTGTTATAGCAGAGAGTTCATTGGTGGTTTTGTTGTGTACCGAGTTAATCCGTTAAGCCGGGAATCCACTGAAAAACTGGGCTAGGCTATACGCTGCGTTCTTCCCGGGTATAAAAATATTCGCTTCGATACGTTTGTTCGGAAACGTTTCTAGCGGAAGCTAAGCTGAACTGTGTTGTGTTCTCCTTTTTTTTCTTTAGCAGGTAACAGTAAGTTAGCTGTGTGCGACAGAATTCTTGCTACTTCGTTGGAAAATTAATTTTCGGGTAAAGAATATGGTAAGAATATTAATTTTCTGAGAAAAAATGTACAAGGAAAATTAATTTTTAGGTGGAAAATATGCGAAGAAGATTAAGTTTGAGGTGAGGAATATGCAGAGAAATTAATTCTCAGGTAAAACATATTTAGAGACAATTAAGTATCAGGTAAAAAATATTTAGGGAAAATTAATTCTCAGGTAAAAAATATTTAGAGAAAATTAATTCTCAGGTGAAAAATGTACAAAGATGGGAATTAATTTTCGGGTAAAAAATATGCACAGAAAATTAATTCTCAGGAAAAAAATATGCAAAAAAAGGAATTCTCAAGTAAAAAATGTATAAAGATGGAAATTAATTTTTCAATAAAAAATATTTAGAGAAAATTAATTCTTAGAAAAAAAGATATGCAAAGAAAATTAATTCTCAGGTAAAGATATGCAAAGAAGAAGATTAATTTTCAGCTAAAAAATATACAAAGAAGAAGATTAATTTTCAGCTAAAAAATATGCACAGAAGAAAATTAATTTTCAAGCAAAAAATATGCAAAGAATACGGTTCATTAATTTTTATTTAACGACCAACATTCTTCCAGAGCCACCCAGCACTAAGTTCCTGAACTTTTTCAACGCACTTTGTACATACGAACAATTTTAAGTGATATGGTTATTGCCACGTCCACAAAATATTTTCCCCGTTTTCAATTCTACCAAAGGAACTAAAAATTTTCGATCCCAACAGGACAGTGAAGTTACGGTCAGTTATGTCCGAACTGAGTTACCGTTGGCGAGTTGGAAATGAGCAGTTTTGAGACAGAACCCCGGTAATATATTGGCCGGGTTATACCAGCCATTTTTTCCAGGCGGCAGGGTGAAAGATTGTCGCGATTTGCCGTAAAACGGTAGCAACCCCCAAGGACGATAGAGTGGACAGACTAGTTTCGAACGAACGACCGAATTGATCGAATGATGCTGGAAGCTTTAAGAACAAACTGCTCGTGCGTAATCGTGAACAGCCAGAGTGCTTATCGAAGCCAGTTTTCAACGTAGGAAGGATAAAAAAAAAAATCAATAATTGATAATGAATAATAGGAACTACGTTGTTAATCTGTTTCTATTCGCATTTAAAGAGCCACCTATTTTACTTGTAAATATACCCAGATCCATGGTATTCTTTCTTGGGAGCAACTCAAATTTACTCTCTAAGATTCAAATTTATTTTTTAAACACTTATCCGAATTGGAACAAAAGAATTCTCCTAAAATCCTTCGCTTACAGAACAAAATTATTGTTATAATAGATAATAAATTTATCTATTATAATTATTATTATAGTTTTAATCTTTTCTCGTTCCAAACGAAAACAAACATTAACAAATGTTATTCTCTGATAAAAATTCTAGGTTCATTTGCAAAGAATTCAAGATGACTTTGGAGATTCGTGAAAAAAAAAGAGCCGACAATAAATTTGCTACGATCACTTTAAAACTCTCTTGAAACCTTGCTGATGAATCGTGTTAGAGCGAAACCGTGTTATAGGATGCCGTGTTGTAGAAGGGTTTTTGCAATTTATGAATCGTGTTATAGAATGCCGTGTTGTAGAAGGGCTCCTGCAATTTATGAATCATGCTATAGCGAAACCGTGTTATAGGAGGGCTCCTGCAATTTATGAATCATGTTATAGCGAAACCGTGTTATAGGAAGGTTCCTGCAATTTATGAATCGTGTTATAGCGAAACCGTGTTATAGGATTAATGTTCTAAGAGGGTTCCTGCAATTTATGAATCGTGTTAGAGCGAAACCGTGTTATAAGATGCCCTGCTGTAGGAGGGCTACCTGTACTCAACTAATAATTATACAACGCTTAACAAATCTAAAATAAAAAAAAAAAACGTTTGTCATTCATCCGCCTCGATCGACCGATTCGAACCAACTACCCCGAGTAATTCGCCAAGCAACCACTCGCAAGAGTTTCTCTACACGCGATACAAGTCGGAAATACGAAAATATGATCGGAACGAATGCCGAGATATTGATTTTTCCATGTTAGGAGATATCGACGCTGGAAGCGTAACCTAACCATAGGATGATTGATTGGCGTCGTTTGCGTCGTCCATGCGAACCGTAAAAGAAGAAAGTGTCCGCTGGCATACGTGCATTGAGTCGTTCTCGGAGAACATTTGTCCGTTTCCCACTGGTATCAAGAGATATTCCGCGGAATGACAAGGGGCCAGGACAATGGCAGTCGTATCGTCCACCGATATACGGCCTTGTACATCGTACACAGTACGTTTAAGGACCACGAGTCCGGCCGAGTGGCTGCTTTTAAACCGTACAAAGAGATACGAGCTCGCGCCTCTTTGTCGATCGAGCCAAGACGCGACTTTGCGCCGCTTTTGTGTCGTCGTACGAAACGGTGATCTAAAACCCAGATACAACGGGATTTCGGGGAGTGTTCTCGAGGAGAGTTTCTTTCTTTCTTTTTTTTTCTTCTTAAGATCTTTGTTCCACGATTTGGGTAAATATTGTCCGTTCGCTGAGGTGTCGAAGCTTTCTTGGGATTGCGTTTGTGATTCGTGCTTGGTACTTTTTTTTTTTTATAAGGAAAGCATCAGGGAAATTATTTTTTAATAGTTTTATCGGGTGAAGATAAATTTATTGTAAGGGTGTTTTTGTGGATAATTGTTTGTCTACCGGTTGCTGGTTAATGATGAGATTGTGAAAATTAAAAGTGGGATTAAATTTGGTTATTTTGTGATAAGAGGAAGTGAATGATGAGGATTGAGAATTCTTATGAATTGAGAATGCTGACAGAAGATGTCTGGTATGCGAAATAGGAAATGTTATGTATTTATAGAATAATTAATATTCTATGTTTAGAATATTATTCTGGGCTTGGAATGTATAATATAAAATTATTCCAGGCTGGAATATGTAATATAAAATTATTCGAGGCTTGGAATATGTAATATAAAATTATTCGAGGCTTGGAATATGTAATATAAAATTATTCTAGGCTTGGAATATGTAATATAATATTATTCTAGGCTTGGAATATGTAATATAAAATTATTCTAGGCTTGGAATATGTAATATAATATTTTTCTAGGCTTGGAATATATAATATAAAATTATTCTAAGCTCAGAATATGTAATATAAAACTATTCTAAGCTTAGAATATGTAATATAATATTCTAAGCTTGGAATATATAATATAAAATTAGTCTAGGCTTGGAATATGTAATATAAAACTATTCTAAGCTTGGAATATATAATACAAAATTATCCTAGGCTTGGAATATATAATATAATATTTTTCTATGCTTGGAATATATAATAAAATATTTTTCTATGCTTGGAATATATAATAAAATATTATTCTAGGCTTAGAATATATTATATAATATTATTCTAGGCTTGGAATATATAAAATAATATTATTCTAGGCTTAGAATATGTAATATAATATTTTAGGCTTGGAATATATACGATAATATTATTCTAGGCTTAGAATATGTAATACAATATTATTCTAGGCTTAGAATATGTAAAATAATATTCTAAGCTTGGAATATATAATATAAAATTATTCTAGGCTCAGAATATGTAATATAAAATTAGTCTAAGCTTGGAATATATAATATAAAACTATTCTAGGCTTAGAATATGTAATATAAAATTATTCTAGGCTTGGAATATATAATACAAAATTATTCTAGGCTTGGAATATGTAAAATAATATTCTAAGCTTGGAATATATAATATAAAATTATTCTAGTCTCAGAATATGTAATATAAAATTAGTCTAAGCTTGGAATATATAATATAAAACTATTCTAGGCTTAGAATACGTAATATAAAATTATTCTAGGCTTGGAATATGTAATAAAATATTATTCTAAGCTTGGAATATATAATACAATATTGTGTCAATATTCTAAGTCTCAAGAAACAACTAAGTATTGTAATTCCATGGAAAGCATTGTGTACTTAGATTAGAATACAGTTGATATCTTTCTTAGATTATTATATTTGTTCGTGAATAAATAAACGTTCAGAATATCACATTTCATATCCATCAACTCGAAACCTAGAATAATACTATCAAATATATAATATAACATTATTCAAAGTCGCAAGAGCCCACTAAGTACTGTCATTAAACATCAAATATTCTACAAAATATTATATATGATACACAATTTGGAGCAATTAACATGGAACACCAAAAATTAAATATCCAAGCATTGAAACAAATCAACGACTTCCAACTCCACAATTCAACAAATTTAACCTATTACACAATATAACAATATTACAATTTCTAAATATCTACTTTCACCTAACTTTCTTAAGTTTCAGACAACTCATAAAAATCTGAAGCACTATTTAAAAAAAACAGAATACTACAAATATCCACAATTTTTATTAACAGAAACACAGCGAAAAAAAATAAAATTCAACTAAAAAAACTTCCAAACAAAATTACACCGAGCCCAAACATTATTTCCATTATCACGAACCAGCATCGATGGCTCAACCGATGCCCAACTTTCGATCCTCGACGCACGAGTTTCTTTTAAAACATGCACGCCGTCGAACGCGTTTTGCCGCCGAGTCAATAATGCAGCTTGATTGCCTTAAATAATGCACCATTATCATTCGATCTGTCCCGGTGATCATCCGATTAATCAATTATTAAACACCAGGACCAACGGGCAAATGTAACCGAGCGTACCTGGGGAATCGTCGCCGGATGTTGAGCGTCGCGCAAAACGTTTATCTACTTCTGCAATTCGTCATTCGATCTGTCGTTCCGCTGTACACGCGATGCTTTTCGCCAAATGAGCATGATGTATCACCAAGTGAACGTTATATGAATACTTTAACAGCATTAACCGAAGCACGGTGAAAATACACGAAATTTCGCTCGTCAAACACGTGTCTACGAGGGACGCGAACCGATTAAACGTAATTTATCAATGCATCTGTTTTCGATTACACGATATATCGAGATTATTCGAGTATTCGATTTGAAGTGAGACAGGAATCGGTAATTCGAGGGACGACAGAAATTGTTCGATCCGACGAGGTCTTTCGCTGCGAACGGAATTATATTGAACGGTGCGCGGTTAATCCCTGAACGACGGACGGAATAAGAACGATTTTTTGATAATTTGTGTACGCAGCTATCGTTTCTATGTTTAACTCTGCACTCGAGAGAGGCTTTGGAATATTATATGTACGGGATTATAAGGCTACTGTTTTGATCGCTGTAGAATTCTTGGAAGTATAAGCGAGTTATGTTTTCGAAGCTCTGAATCTCTTAGAATCGTTTTCGATTGTTTAAAAATATTATTTTGAATTATTATGAAATTATAAAATTATTACAAATTACTATTATAAGTTATTATAAAAATTTTCGATTATTTAAAAATATTATTTTGAATTATTATGAAATTATAAAATTATTACAAATTACTATTATAAGTTATTATAAAAATTTTCGATTATTTAAAAATATTATTTTGAATTATTATGAAATTATAAAATTATTACAAATTACTATTATAAGTTATTATAAAAATTTTCGATTATTTAAAAATATTATTTTAAATTATTATGAAATTATTACAAAATTATTATAAATTACTATTATAAATTTATTACTATAAGTTATTATAAATTATTCTAAAAATTTTCGATTATTTAAAAATATTATAAAATTATTATAAAATTCTTATAAATTATTACTATAAATTATTATAAAAATTTCCGATTATTATAAAATATTAAAGAACGTTCGGAGAATTCTAATTATTATAAATACGCGTAAGAAATAGTTGTGATATGTGTAACGCCTGCGAAATTATGCACGGCGCGAAATTTGTAGGTCAGTCATTAACAAAACTGTAAATATTCGCTTACAAAGCAAATATGTTAGAAAAAATTTAGGGAGCGTACATACAGTGTCCTAAAAGCACCATAAGTCCCTTTAACACTACAACTACCGACGATTAAACTATATTTATTAAGCGTTGAATGACAGAAGGGACGCGACTCGACCGTTCCCGGGGCAACGGATGATCTTAAGACGAGGAAATTGAAAAATGGTCGGAAAGTTTGTCGATGAATATGGAAATGATGTATTAAGATCGAGAATGCAAATTGCTACGGGGAGAAGAGAAATATGAAACGTCCGAAATACTTTCCGTTGCGAATAAACGGATTCCTCGTAGCCTGGATGAAAATCGAACGATGTTCAGGACGTTCGAAAAATCAAGTCGATTTATTACCACCTGTTCCTTCGACGATCAGCTTCGAACATCTGTATTCTCAATATTTTTTGTCGCTGATAAATTGTAACAAATGATTCGGGCGTGAACAACCCATTATATTGGAATAATATGAATTATGAATGCGATAAGGAATATTTTTTGAGCAAATTGTGTCGGGTTGTCCCGAGAGTTTCTTTCGTTTTATTAATAAATAATGGATAAGTAATGTTTTATGATACATTGTTATATTATATAGGATTTTGTTCTGTTAGCTTCCTTCATCTCTCGTTTGACAAAGAAGGCTGCATGTTTGTATAAACACTATTAGACAAACCCAATGCTTGAAGATAATAAAAGAAAATATTCAGTATGAATATTCTCGAAACTCAAAATTTCGCAAAGATACCAAGTAACCAATTTCACTTTTCTCGAATATGTATCATTAAACATTCGTCGCCACAATTTTTAATACGCCCGAAACAGAAAACAAAGCAATGTATTATAGAAAAAAAAAGAAAGAAACTTTGAGGAGAGCTTAATAAAATAACAGAAATCGCGAGAACTACGGTCAACTCTCGAGAATATTTACAGGATGGAACGTGGAGGATGTTCGAGAGGATTCGCGGAGCGTCCAGAAATTAACAAATGACGATCTGTTAGGAATATTTAAAAAGAGCGCCACGAGGCGACACTAAAACTACCGAAGCGGTCAAAATGACTTGGCTTTGGTCTTTCACACAAGTCTTATAAATTTGATAAACTTTCAACGCTGCATTATTGAGAATTTCCCGCGATTTTCTATAAAAGACCCATACTAATACAGCGAATAAAAAAATTGGTTAGGTTCGAGTTAAAATTAAGATGAATATAATAAATAAAAAATAAGAGGGTTAATTCCTTGAATAAACATCTTCCACCTAAGTACTCTCATGAAAAAATTTCAAATATCCAATATTCTACAAAAGAAAATAGAATCAGAGGCAAATAGAAAAAATTGGTTACGTTCGGGTTAGGTTCGTATTAAAATTAAGATGCATATAATAAATAAAAGATGAGGATTAATTCCTTCAGCAAACATCTTCCACCTATGTACTCTCGCGAACACATTCCAAATATCCAATATTCTACAAAAGACTCTCCAATCCCACTACTGCGGCAAATAGAAAAAATCGGTTAGGTTCGGGTTAGGTTCGTATTAAAATAAAGATGCATATAATAAATAAAAAATATGAAGGTTAATTCCTCCGGCAAACATCTTCCACCTACGTACCCTCGAACAGATTTCAGGCCGTGACGCCACAGATCGATAAAAACGTAGTTTCTCGATAGCAAACGGCATCGAAAGCAGCCGTAGGGCAGCCGAAAATCGCGTATCGCGCGTTTAAAAGCGGCGCTCGCGAGAGAAGCTCGATCAAAAAGGAAAAAGTGGAAAAATGCAAACAACGGGAAAGAGGGAAAAAAAAAGAGAAAGAAGGGACGCGTGTTTCGGTCTAAAACGTTCACGTCAGCTTGCGCGTTGTTGGCTTGTTACACGTTAATCTTTCCACGGCGAATACAGCCTCTTTGTTTTCTCTTTTTGTTTCTTTTCATCCGCTCCATCCTCCGTCTGCCTCTTTATATCCGCGAGCTTGGCTACGCGGCTCGGTCGCATGGAAAAAATGCTAATTTTCGTAGCGAACCCCCGGCCAACCCCCGGACAAAAATGCCTGCGTTACGTTCAAGGGTCGGTATTACGCCGCCTCTTTACGCTCGAATATCTAATACAGCCACGGCCGCTTGTTTTCGACGAAGCTGGCGGAGAAAGACGGAAAGGGCCACAGGACGCTTTATAAATAACGCCGAGTGGCTTAATATCGGAAACGACTACGGGACGAGACCACGGGAAGCGATGACATAGCGCTGCGATACGTAACAGAGATGCGCGGATGGCCTGGTCGCCAGATGCGCACGCCTCTTATTATGTATGAATGAGATTGCTTCATTCACCGTCCACAGGATAATTAGCTCTCAAGTTATTACTTATAGATCGGCGAAAGATTGCATGGGTTGTGTGTAAAATGGGATTGATGCGTTAACAGTAGATTTACGAGCTTTGTGAGTCGTCAGCTTTTTTTTTTTTTTTTTACTCTCTGTAGGGCGAATTTTTTTTATCAGGGAAAAAATATTGCGATTGATTACAGTCTCGCTTTGGTTCAAAAATTTTCAAACCGGTAATCGTGGTATCGCGTTACTGTTAATGCAGTAACAAAATTTAATAGAATTTAATATAATTTTTTTATTAGAATTTGATAGGTAAGTGAAATAAATTTTTTGAAGTGTAAATACATCAGCATGTAACTCTTAAGTCACGTGACGCCATAGAGGGTTAATAATATTAGTTAGTTTTATTTTGCAAGTTTTGTTTTTATACATTTTCCGTGTATATGCTTGTTAATCTTAGAAATTTGAAATGCGTGAATCTAGTGTTCATAGCTCGAGTGTATTAATAGTTCATAAGGCAATTATTTAGAAGATGAGAGATGTAAGAATTTTATGGATTGGTTTTCATAATCGACAGTGATAAATTTGTCGAATTGATCAATTTTTAACGGTGGTAAATTAATAACTATTTTACTATCTTACTCTATAAAAGAGTAATTTACGTGGTTGCCGATACAGTTTTCCAATTATTTACCGAGATACGAAAATAGAACTTACATTATAATTAAAAAAAAATTGAAAGAGAATAATACCAATTTAAATGTAAATTCGGTTAACTCTATATAAAAATTAATTAGTATCCGAATAAATTTGATCTTTATTTTAAGGAAACGATAATAGAAAACAAGCACAAGCACAAGCACGGCTCCAAGCCATCACTCGCAACGCTTACCATCTAAAGAAAAAGGGTATCTATCGTTTACACCGGAACTACCGAAGTGGTAAAAATGACTGATTTGCATATTTCTTATATAAATTCTATAGACTCACAGCGGTGCATTTCTGCATAAATGAACATTTATTTCTCTTGCATTTTGTTTCTTTTTTAAGTATTATTTTTAATTCTTTGATAGAAATTTATATATTTCAAAATCACCTTTTTTACGATTTTTCACGATAAAAATAATGTAACAGTGATCTTAATTCCTACTTAATTAATAATTGTGTCCACTAAATATTGCGTCTACTAAATATTGTGTCTACTAAATATTGCATCTACTAAATATTGTGTCCACTAAATATTGCGTCTACTAAATATTGTGTCTACTAAATATTGCATCTACTAAATATTGTGTCCACTAAATATTGCGTCTACTAAATATTGTGTCTACTAAATATTGTATTTACTAAATATTGTGTCTACTAAATACTGTGTTTACCAAATATTGTGTTTACCAAATATTGTGTCTATTAAATATTGCCTCTACTAAATATTGTGTCTACTAAATATTGTGTCTACTAAATATTGCGTCTACTAAATATTGTGTCAACTAAATATTGTGTCAACTAATTATGTTACGAACGACTGCGTAAATATAGAATAAATATGGCCATCGAAGTGTTAACGTAATATAGGAACGATTGTTAATTTATTTTCGAAAGTATTTTAATTTATGTTTGAACCTAACGCGATCCAAAGACTCGGAGAAGGTACAGCCGTTTTCGAAGCGACGCGTTTTCTTGCCGGACCGTGTGTAAGATGGACAAGTTGCTGGTATGAGACAAAGTCACATACTCATATTGATCGATCGGTTGTTAAAAGCTGAGGCAAAGATAAGCAAAGGATATCGAATTACCGTAACAAATAAGAGATGAGGGAAAAGCTTTTTCCTGACTAAAGTGTAAACAAACTTCCAGGGGGAAAAAGCTTTCATCGATCTACGTCAGGTAACAGTTAAGTCAAAGTCAGAAGCTTTTAAGAAAATAATGGAGATATGGCGAAACGTTACACTTTTAGTTTCCCAATAGGTAAAGTTCCTCGAAGGATCTAAATTTTGTTGGTAAATATCAATTTTCGTTTATAATATAGCTCGAACTCGTCTGTTTCATTCTACGATTAAATTTTCATTAATTAACAATATATCTTATGAATCGAAATTATTTGTCAGAATTATGGGACTTGGTTAAACAAGTCCTATATAATTGATAGAAATTAAATACTAGTTTTTATTTGACAGCAAGTTTCGAAATTTCCATTTTAACACGAATAGACTTTAATTTTTGGTTAAAAGAAAATATAACTCGTACTCATCTGTTTCATTCTACGATTATATTTTCTTTAATTAACTACATACTTTACGAACTAAAATTATTTATTAAAGTTATGGGACTCGGTTAAACAAATCCTATATAATTGACAGAAATTAACCACTAATTTTTATTTCACAGCAAGTTTCGAAATACTCATCCGAAAATTGATATTTTTCATTTTAAAACGAATAGATAAAATCTGAGTCGAAAGAGTGCTCGTTGCCAAATAAAATAATTAAAATAAAGAGCGAAGCCTAAATATCAGAAATAAGCAGAGGGCAAACGAGAAACTCGGAAAACGAGCATCGAAAACGTAAACCGCGATCGGTTTAAATCCCAACCACTTTAACGAGGCAGGAAGAAACTCTCCAACGGCTCATAAATTAACCCATAACTTTGCTTCATCCTTCTATACCGCTTCCAACGGCCGACAGGCTGCTTCTCGACTTCACGGTTGCTTCATACCTTCAAGATTTACGCGTCACGCGGAATGACGCAGAGCGTTCTAAAACAGCTATCTGACCGCGAAAAACATCATTCTTATCATTCTTATCAATATATCCTTGCTAAATTCTCAATCTTCCTAACGCGTTCTCTACCGGACCGTTTTAAGCAAACTTTTGGACATTTTTTCTTTTGTTCTTCTTTTTTCAGAGTCGCTTTGAACTAACTACAGCAAAAGTCGCGACGCGTTAATTAGTTTCCAAAGATGAAAAATAATACCTTATAATTCACTAACAGCGTTAAACAGAGATGCTACTTTCTTTTGCACGCTTTCTACAATTTGTGACTTAAATACTTCACTACTTATGTTACTCATCCAATCATCACAACTCGTCCTCTGGACAAATCGCGAGAAAAACATAGGGGTTAATTAAAAAAAAAGAAAAACTTGTACGTCGAACGTTTCTTAACTCGCATCGTGAAACACTGTCTCCAAATTCTTTTCTAAGCGCGCTTTTATTTGAATAAAAAAATTCCTGATTCTGACAAAAATGTGTGTTTAACATAAAATTGAAAGCTTCCTTCCATTTTAGGAATCGTAAAACACGGTCTCTGAATTTTTCTCGACCCAAGCGCGCTTTTATTTGATTAATAAATAAAAATGTGTGTCACCACAATTTTTTCTTCAAAATTTAGCAATCCTTTAAAACACATTCTTCACTATCGTTATTCGTTAGCTAAAAAATAGAAATGGAGGGTGTTGGAGAGGAAAGTAGTAATTCTGATTATAACGAAGTCTCGGTTAAACAAATCCTACATAATTGATAGAAAATTAACCACTAATTTTTATTTCACAGCAAGTTTCGAAATACTTATCCGAAAATTGATATTTTTCATTTTAACACGAGTGGACTCTAATTTTAGTATTTTTTTTTATTTTTTTTAATCTCTTTTTTACCCAACACTCCACGAAAGCTATTAAATAAACATTCTCCACGACTGTAATTCTCAAATAAAGCGAACGATGGTCGATAGAAAAAAAAAACACGTGTCTAATATTTTTTTCGAGATCTAAAATCGACCTGTGCCAACTCCATAACATTCCTTGTAAATGTATACAACGAACAGTGTGTAATTCTGATTATAATGAAGAAGAAATTAGGGCCACTGAAACGAAGACGAATTATTGAATATAATAAAAATTAAATTTGGCGATAAAGACCTTTTCATATTTCCTTACGATGCAAATGAGTTAACCCTCCTATTAATAATCATATAATGTTTTAACGAGCGTATTAAAAAAGTTAAGAATTCTAAAACGAGAATAAAAAGAAATTCAGAAAATCTAAGTCTAACAAAATTCCAACGAATGATACGAATCGAGAAACCCGTTCGCATAGATCAGAAAACACAATAAAAATGTTAATTTTCCAGCGTAACGTATCCAACCTACATCGACCATAGATATTCGCCTACTTTTGGTAAGAAATGGTGTTCGTGTTAAAAAATATAAAAATAAACACGAGTGACGCGTATTTGCACGTTCAATTGGTTCGATTCGAGCAACGAAACCGATATGCTTCACGTAAAACTACTGTAAGGTTATTGAGGTTCATGTGCAGCTATTGTTTGCGTAATAACTCACATCAAAATTGCAGTTACGTCGAACTGTTTAGGCACTAAATCACGCAAGGCGAGAGCAATATTTTTAGAGCGAAGATAAGGCACGTTTTGAACTACAAATTGCCTCGTTTGATATACCACTGCCTCTTTTATGCCAGCACCGTTCGAGTAAATCGTAAAAACAGATCGTTCAGACTGAAACACTACCATGCACGGTAGTCGAGCGAGAAACAGGTCATACTATTAATACAAGAGGAAGTATATTACGAGATGAACAGTCCGAAGAGACAAATGTGATGCGATAAAAGATCTTGTTTCATTGAATCATTTTATTTGGAGCTTTCGAGAGCTGGCCAATATTTCTCTGAATAAAACCGATATCTTTTGATCAAACCCCGTTGATAGAATTGACGCCAGAGCTGCTGAAGTTGTATAATATTATTAGGTCATACCGTAAATAATATCGTTCAATGTAAGATTTTAATATTTTTATTCATTTTTAGTCACGACTGTATTGACCATTTTTCTATGATTCTTTCTTATCGAATAGTTTCTGGATTCTTTTAATAAATTTTGGGATTTTTTTTATTTTGTATTGACCATTTTTCTATGATTTTTTTCTTATCGAATAGTTTCTGGATTTCTTCGATAAAATTTGGGATTTTTTTTAGCTAAAAATCTTCTATGTTTATTTTAAGCGGCTATTATCGTAGAATTTTTATTGTCGATTAAAAAATGTTATAATTGGAATAAGTATCAGTTTCCAATTGTAATTTTTAGTTTTTTCAGTGGACCTTAGAAAAAATGAAAAACTTCCACCATTTTTTGTTTTTTTAATGAACCATAAAATTACTTAACGGATGGGAAAAGATCGTGAAAAGTAATAGTGGATATATCGATGATTAAAAATAAATGAAAATTGTTGAGGAACGACATTATTTATGGGATAACCTAATATTTATAAGTCGCTGCCGCTATTTGATGTTTATATACCACCCTTTATAATTTTAATATGTGGTTAATAAACCAAAGAATTATTCTTGAAAGTAAATTTATTGTAAATTTACAGAAATTGCAAACAAGTCATTTTTACCACTTTGAAGATCCTAATATCGAAATAATAATTATTATTTTACTGATAAATATACTGTAATAATGATTTATCAAGTTTTAGGTACTTATATTTATTTTTACATTTATTATTCTCTTTCTTGAATATAATTTTTATCAACCCTTTGCGCTCCTAAACTTTTTTAAGTTTCACAGAACTAATGTAAAGACAAAGTATTATTTTGGCAAGGAAAAAATATTTTATACAATTTTGTATTTATTCGATTAATTCGTTTCGAAACGAGAAGGAAAATTTGAACTGACGAAAATGCAAAATTTAACTTAAAATTTAATCTCTGAAGAAAATTACGCCATTGGAGCGCAAGGAGTTGAAGCATGGTAATAGTTTTCCACTTATGGCAATTTTCTTAGCCTTGAATAATTTCAATAGATTTAACCTTTTCCTTACATTTCTCTCAAGAAACGTAACGAACTTTATAAACATGAATAATTAAAAATCATTTAGTACTCACTCGTGTGAATATTCTCCGCAGCCAGCAGGATGGCCGTTCGTCCAAGGAAGAAGCTTTCTCACTCACAAAACCGAACACTTACAAAACGAAATAAAAAAAAAAAAAAAATGTGCACGCGAAATATATACTTTTATTTACGATAATTTTCAGAAACGCGAAAAATAATTGAATATTTAATGGACGAGCAAACACACGAGGCACGACGTTATCAACGGATCTGAAACAGAAAATAAAGCAAGTATGAAGAACAAATAATTCTTTAAAATTAATTTCATGTTATTTTAACATTTTTTTTATTCAAAATAAAATTCCATAATTCTAAGGTTGATTCTACATTATGTTTTGAATCCCTTTTAGTTTACCTTTTGTTTTCCTTTTTTTGTTGCACAAGAGTTAGTCTTAATTTGACCGTCCAGCACGCGTCACCTCATATGTATGTGTTAAATATACGTATCTTTAATTTGAACGTTTAGAATTATTCTAAAAAACCCATCGTGTATCTATTTTTACACAATTTTCTAGAAACCACAATAATTAACCGTTTGCGGGGGAACTTGCAGAATTTGAATGTCGGGATATACCGAGGAAATTTAATTTGGAATGTTCGAGAAGGAACAGGGGACAGAAAATGGCTAAGAAAATGAGAGTACGAGGGTGTTAGATCGAACGGAATTCGTTTACTAGCGAGTCGGATACGTTGCGGATAAATCTCCAACTCGGAGGCAAACAATCGTTCCACGGAACTGGATTTTCGCCTTAGAAATGGCGTAATTAAAGTTCTGCCGGTAATTGAAATATTAAAGCTACAATTTTGAAAAATAAAGATCTTTGGAAATTAACACTACGAGCACCGAAGTGCTTTGAAATTTCTTATATAAATTCAATAAACTCGTAACGGTGCGTTCCGATTTTCCACGACGAACATTTTTTAAGTATTTATTATTCTGAATTTTTTACTTTAATCGTCGGTAGTTCTAATCAAATGGCGGTTTTATTTTTATTTAGTATATAAGAAGAGATAATGTAGCTGAATTTAAGTTTCGAATGAGATAGTTTCACATTTTCTATTTCAAATTTTAATTAAGAACAGCTATTATCCCCTGCGAAATTGTTTAAACTTTTCTTTAATCACGAAATAAGCGGAATTGATTCTTCTGACAAAATTTTATTACACGCAACTGTACAAAATATTCATATTTATTAGTTGACAAATTTCTAACATACCAAAAACCATTGGTATTTTGTTAATTATTTGCATATCTATGAAATCTATAAAATCTAAAAAAAACTATGAAATCTATAAAATCTATGAAATCTATAAAATCTAAAAAATCTATGAAATCTATGAAATCTATGAAATCTATGAAATCTATGAAATCTAAAAAATCTATAAAATCTATAAAATCTATAAAAGCTGTACATTTATTTAAATATACAAAAATAATTTTTAAAATCTCTTTAATCGAGTCTATATTCCAATTTTTATTTATTTCAATTACCCCTTCTGCATAATTAGCGCCCAAATGCGCAGAGATCTCCTGATCATTCTCACCAACGCGCCCAATATTTTTTAGATAATCTACCCAAAACACATATGAATATTTAATAAAACATTTTTATTTTTATACCAAAAAAAAAAAAAGAAAAATTCTCTAATAAGACCCAATTCTCCACTTTTCAGTGCACTACAAATAAATTAACCCTTTGCACACGACTGGCGCCGCTACGACACGCATAATTTTCTTCAGAGCTTAAGTTCCACCTAAAATTCTGTACCTTCATCAATTCAAACACTTCTGTTCCAAAATAAACTAAATTAACCAAATAATCATCCTTCTCTTTCCGAAAGAACAGTAAATTTCGCGACAGTCCTTTGAAACTCAAAAAAGTTCGCGAGTGCAAAGAATTAACGCGAGCAATAACTCAACAAACTGCACAATTACAACCCAACTAACCACCCCCCTTCTACCCTACAAGCTCCCAACCCTTCGAATATACAATTTAACTTTAATCCACCTCGGTAAACCGCTACAGTTTATAAAACTAATACCAAGATCGGAGACAACGTTCAATTCAACCAAATCCTAACCCGTCTTTCATCCCTCCAAACCCACCCTTGAGCCACCGAAACAATCACTCGAGCCTAACCGCTGCTCGCGACACCCTGTAAGAATCTTGGCCCGAAACGGTGCGTTTTTCTCAGCCAGATCTCGCGTGTACGTACACGCGAGAAAAAGCCGAGGGCGAGTTATTTAAAGGGAGACAGGGCGACAGGGTTGGCTGAACGTCGTTGCGAGACACGAGGGGGATGAACGAGCGAGGAACGAACGGAGCAGCGAAGGCGAAAGGATAGAATTGAAGCGAGGTACGGTTCGTGAATATTTCAGACATGCCAGAGGTGGAGGACGAGGGGCAGACTCGAATGGCGGAGGGAAGGGTTGGTTGGAGGATATTTTTCGAGGCGCCTCGGTAATTGGCGAGTTGAATCATTGATTAGCCGGCAGGCAGACGGCTTATGCTCGCCCCCTGCCATCCCTCTATCAGGCCTGTTCGCGATCCAGGCAGCCACCTAGCCAGAGGAGGGTAAGACCTAATGTAGCCTAAGATATTACTTCGCCAGATTAAAACTCGACCGAGTTGGCTGAGACCGGGGGTGGGGGGGTTGGACCGGGTTGTAATAATGCAGAAATTTAATTAGTCCTTCCCGACAATGTGTTTTCGCGCCTTCGCGCCTTCGCTCCTTTCGTCTCCGGCGTTCCTTTTCTGATTACCGGCGCGGGAATTACAGATGGAGGATCCCGTAGGCCGGAAGAAGGTAGTTCTGCAGTCCCTGGACATCGAATTAGGACCGCGTACGAAAATTTTACTTTTATGGAGAGGCGATGGGGAAGAAGGATGGAATTTGGAAGATTTGGACGGAATGTGAGGAAGAATCGAGACTTTGGATAGAGAAAAATTCTTCGCTGCGGGTTCTCGGGTTGAGGAAATATTGTGCTTCGGTGGAATACAGTCTCTGGCCATCTAATTAGGATCATATACGAAAATTTCACTTTTATAGAGAGAGGAAGAAAAAAAAAGGATGGAATTTGGAAGAATATCGAATGTGGAAGATTCGGGCGAAAAGTGACGAAAAATTGAGACTTTGGATAAAGAAAAATTGTTCGCTTTGGGTTCTCGAGTTGAGAAAATATTGTGCTTCGGTAGAATAGAGTAGAATTAGGACCACGTACGAAAATTTTACTTTTATGGAGAGGGGAAGGGGAAAAAGGATGGAATTTGGAAGATTTGGACGGAATGTGAGGAAGAATCGAGACTTTGGATAGAGAAAAATTGTTCGCTGCGGGTTCTCGGGTTGAGGAAACATTGTGCTTCGGTAGAATAGAGTAGAATTAGGACCACGTATGAAAATTTCACTTTTATGGAGAGGGGAAGGAAAAAAAAAATGGAACTATGTATACATAGCGATTGATTCGTTACTATCGCGATGATAAACTCTGTGGGTGACTCGAACGCCATAGAAAATGTCCGGAACCTACTCGAAAGACTGGTTTGGGACTCTCCAAGCATCGCGTTATCCGGCTTGAAAACAAAAATTACGTTTATTGGGAAAATAATGAAGATACAAAATATAGTATTTTGCAAAGACAGGAAGAAGAACACGAAAGAAAAAGGCACTGGCGAAGACCAGGCCCAAGGACTGTCCAGTGTTTATTTTTTTCCTGGCGCGAGTATTTTGGATCGTCGCTCTCCACTCTATTCCATAACAGATTCCTATTCCACAACAAACTGATTAATCCAATCACAAAAATCTTATCCAGCCACGATAAATCTGTGGCGTCGTTATAACATCAAAGCGACAAAAGCGTGCGACAATTGCAGCCACGCACCGGAACGGGTTTAATATTTCTCTCTTCCGCAGTGGAGCGCGATCGGGCCGCGAAAATATTATGTTACACCTCGAAGGAATCGAGGAAAGTTTGCCGCGAGCTGCCTCGTCGAGGAAAAATAGGCAGCAGAAGAAAGCGGAGGAGCTCGGTCATGGCGTTCAAACGAGTTGTCGAGAACTTTTGTCGGAGAACGGAAGCTTTTTTCCTTCTTTCTCTCTTGCTTCTACCTCTGCGCCACGTTTTCCACCCATCTCGATGCGCAACGGCCCGCAACCCCTCTATTGACTCGAAGTGGCACGAAATAAAACTTGTTTCCGCCGGGGTGGGAATTTCATTTGCGTCCTTGGTGCGTACAGCAGGGGCACGCACCAAGGACACGTCCGAGTTACGATTGGATCGGTTCGATCGCTCATTTCTGATCTTGAGTTGCCGGGAAGTTGTACGATTTCGAGCGGATTGTCGCGCAAGAGCGCGATGGTTATTGGCGTTGATGCGGCAACTTTGGATTGTCGAAGGGATCGGGTTAATTAATCGTAATGCTTAACTCGTTGACCGCCATTGGTTAGGAAGGTTAAAATATAGAAACTCTGTGTTATCTGTCTGTACTATTACTATTGTACGAATATTGGGAAACTTAAAATATAGAAACTCTGTGTTATCTATCTATACTATTATTATCAAAGATTACTATTACTATTGTAGAAAGCTTAAAATATAGAAACTCTGTGTTATCTATATACACTATTATTATTATTATTAGTATTGTAGGAAGCTTAAAATATAGAAACTCAGTTATCTATCTATACTATTATTATTATTATTGATTATTACAAAAATGTTAGGAAGCTTAAAATATAGAAAATCTGTTATCTATCTATACTATTATTATTATCAAAGATTACTATTACTATTGTAGAAAGCTTAAAATATAGAAACTCTATGTTAGCTATCTATACTATTATTATTATCAAAGATTACTATTACTATTGTAGAAAGCTTAAAATATAGAAACTCTGTGTTATCTATATACACTATTATTATTATTATTACTATTGTAGAAAGCTTAAAATATAGAAACTCTGTGTTATCTATATACACTATTATTATTATTATTAGTATTGTAGGAAGCTTAAAATATAGAAACTCAGTTATCTATCTATACTATTATTATTATTATTGATTATTACAAAAATGTTAGGAAGCTTAAAATATAGAAAATCTGTTATCTATCTATACTATTATTATTATCAAAGATTACTATTACTATTGTAGAAAGCTTAAAATATAGAAACTCTGTGTTATCTATATACACTATTATTATTATTATTACTATTGTAGGAAGCTTAAAATATAGAAACTCAGTTATCTATCTATGCTATTATTATTATTAAAGATTATTACAGAAATCTTAGGAAACTTAAAATATAGAAAGTCTATATTGTCTATTTATACTATTATTGTTATTAAAGATTATTACAGAAATCTTAGGAAACTTAAAATATAGAAAGTCTATATTATCTATCTATACTATTATTATTATTAAAGATTACTATAGAAATGTTAGGAAGCTTAAAATATAGAAACTGTATATTATCTATCTATACTATTATTATTATTAAAGATTATTATAGAAATGTTAGGAAGCCTAAAATATAGAAAGTCTGTTATCTATCTATACTATTATTATTATTAAAAATTATTACAGAAATCTTAGGAAACTCAAAATATAGAAACTCCATGTTATCTATCTATACACTATTATTATTATTACTATTATAGAAGTTGTGAGGAAGCTTGAAATATAGAAACTCCATGTTATCTATCTATACCATTATTATTATTACTATTACTATTGTAGAAATGTTAGGAAACTTAAAATACAGAAACTCTGTTATCTATCTATACTATTATTATTATTATTATTATTATTACTATTACTATTGTAGGAACGTTAGATTGTAACAGCTACGATACTCTATTTAAACTCTTGTAAAATATAACAGCGTCTTTAACACCAATCCTATACTCCTGCATTAACCATAACCTCCTAACTCTCCATACATTTCACGCTAAGTTCTCGCACTCTCTAGCGAGAAAGAAATTTTTATCAAGAGACCAAAAATTAGAGATTTTTATCCAGTCTTCCATCCACCGGTACAGCGTCCTGAGCCACAGTGTTCTGAGTGAAATAAATGGTTTCGACATGGCGATCAACCTAAACGCGCCTGAATAAAAGAATTAAGTTCTGTTACAAAAAATTTGAAGTTAGAAGTAAATTAAATTAATTCATTAAATAACAGCTGCTGAACAAAGAAATGAAATTTCTGCACGGAGCAAATAAAAATTTGCAACGAGTGCAGCTGATTTTCAAATGTTTACACGCTCCAATTGCAAATCGCGCCCCGCCTGTGCGCAAAAATTATAACACAGCAAGACAAACGGAAAAATGATTTATTTCCTGGCGTTATTCATTTTCAAAGCGTAACACCAATTATAGGAAGAATCAGATACGCAAACGTTATTATGGCTAACAATTATTCCGCGAATAATACTGGCAGCGGAACGATGGAGCAAATATTTCTGAATCAACCGATCGGACAATAATAAATTAACGCGACGCGTAAGCTTTGAACAATTTTATAAAACGTCCTTTTGGTGCTTCACTTGTTGGAGCAACACTATTTTTCATCGATAGTCGTCAATCACAGCCGAGACCGTACCAGCTACGCGTTAATGGCGCGAGAAGATTTACGCTTGAACAAACGTAACGATTAATAGTTTGTAATTATCCTGTATTCTCTGTCTCAGAACTGACACCGTAAAACTTCGAGGCGATCGTTGAAAATTCATTGTTTCACTCCGTTTTAATTTCATATTTAAATTTAAACTGTAACTAAATATTTTTGTTCCTGCGTTGGCGTTCCAACAATTTTATATAATTGAATTAAAGTGGATTCTGTTGTGATTTTTATCTGATAAAAATGTGTAAGTATCGTTGTAATTTATGTAGTTGCAAGCTTTTATTTGCGGCGTGGATTGTGGGAAAAAAGTTGGTGTGCTAGGGGCAGTGTGAAGGTATGTTCAATAATTTTTTTTTCGAAAACTATTGCATGTATCGTCGCAAACTTTTTTTTCACCGAATGGTACACTCTGAGAGAATAGAATAGAATTTTTTTGTTGCGTATGGATGTATATTTATTTAACAATTAATTATTATGTAAAGCTATGAAAGAAAATAGGATATCGCTGGCGGAAGTGATCTGGAAAAAAAAATTCAGGAAGAATCTTAATTTGTATGAGTGTAGCTATCGCCCGAACTAGAATTATTAAAAAATATTAACTTTAACTTATGTTTTTGCCCGAATTATGGCGAAAAACAACGTGTTTTTCTAAAACTGTTGCAAAAAACCACGCCATTTTGTTAATTCGCAATATAAAATAATTATTCTAGTTCGGGCGATAGCTACACTCATACAAATTAAGATTCTGTTTGAATTTTTTGTTTCAGACCACTTCCGCCAGCGATATACTGTTTTTCTTCATGGCTTTACATAATAATTAATTGTTAAATAAATATACATTTCTGCGCACCAAAAAAATTCTGTTCTATTCTCCCAGAGTGTACCATTCGGTGAAAAAAAAGTTTGTGTCGATACATGCGATAGTTTCCGAAAAAAAAATGATTGAAAATAGCTTATTTTTGGACCTTCACGCTGCATCGAACAATCTCTTCGAAATCTTCTACACAGAGTGCCTAAAATAGAAAATTCATCAACCTGTCCATGATTGACGTCCGTTTATAAGGGACAGAGGTTGGGAACAGGTGAGGGAGAATATACGAGAGGTAGATAATATCGGCGAGCAAATATTCTCAGTCGTTGAGTGTCAAATTAATAGACCGCTTCTGTCAAATTGTATAGCACGATACTGATAGCGAAGCGATATTAGATGAATTATTCAAAGGCACCGCTAATTTTCGGCCAGCCACTATTTGCTCTACCAAGCACCGGCTAGCAACCCACGTTAACAACCTGAATCTAATCCTAATCTAACTAGAAGTAAAATATTTTTAAGTTCGACGTGACTTCGATCTATGAGCATCAAAGAGACTGAGATTTTTAAATTGTTGGAGAGCTAAGTCTGAATCACATTAATTATTAACCTTCCGGGAACCTTCCAGAGAGTTAAATTAACTAAAAATAAAATATTTTTCTCGAATCTATGAATACTGAAGAAATCGAGATTTTTTTTTATTTTAAAATTGTTGGAGAGCTGAGTCTGAATCACATTAATTATTAACCTTCCGGGAACCTTCCACGGAGTTAAATTAACTAAAAATAAAATATTTTTCTCGAATCTATGAATACTGAAGAAATCGAGATTTTTTTTTATTTTAAAATTGTTGGAGAGCTGAGTCTAAATCACACTAATTATTAACCTTCTGCAGAGTTAAATTAACTAAAAATAAAATATTTTTCCGAATCTACAAATACTAAAGAAATCGAGATTTTCTTTTATTTTTAAATTATTGGACAGCTAAGTCTGAATTACATTAATTATTAACCTTCCGCAGGATTAAATTATCTAGAAATTAAATATTTTTCCCGAATCTATGAATACTGAAGAAATCTAGATTTTTTTTTATTTGAAAATTGTTGGAGAGCTGAGTCTGAATTACACTAATTATTAACCTTCCGCGAACTAAATGGGGTTAAATTAACTAGAAATAAAATATTTTTAAGTTCAATCTAACCCTAATCTATGAACATCAAAGAAATCTGAAGATATCACGATAAATCGAGAGTTTTCCTCTTGTAAAATTGTTGCACCCTTAAGTTTGAATCACTGGAATTATTAACCTTCCGCGAATCAGGTGAATAAAAATTACACCCTGAACCATGTGGGTTTTTTTTCAAATATAATAATAAAATAAAATAAAATAAAATTGAAAGGATTATAAACTTTGTTTCGTTCCATAATTAGTTACCTAGAAAAAAAAGTGGTGTGATTTTTATCTAATTATGGACAACCTTTCGACAAATAGATTAGTTGCGATTAAATATTAATCGTAGATAAAGAAGCTTTTATGTTGTAGTCCACTTAAATATCAATCGTATCCAAAATAGCTTAATTTCACTTATAACCATTTATATTTCCATACTAAAATTTCAAAAAAATATTTACCGTCCACTCAAATATAAATGAGCTTAATTTCACTAATAACCATTTATATTTCCATATCAAAATTACAATAAAATATTTACCGTCCACTCAAATATAAATGAGCTTAATTTCACTAATAACCATTTATATTCCCATATCAAAATCGCAAGAAAATATCCATCGTCCACTCAAATACAAATCATATCCAAAATAGCTTAATGTCACTAATAACAATTTAAATTTCCATACTAAAATTTCAAAAAAATATTTACCGTCCATTCAAATATAAATGAGCTTAATTTCACTAATAACCATTTATATTCCCATATCAAAATCGCAAGAAAATATCCATCGTCCACTCGAATACAAATCATATCCAAAATATTAAAAGAAATTGAAGAGAAAAAAGTATCTTAATAAAGTACATTTACAAAACCCAAAGTAACGTGTTACTTAAAATACCAAGAAAAGTATCTTAAACCTCGTCCGCCAATTAATTAATCCCTGAAGGTGACACGTACTTTGTTTCCGCTCCAAATACTCGCCGAGGGGCGAGATTTGTTGCTGTCTAACGCTAAACGATTTACGGAATCAGTTCCGGCCGCGATAATGTTAAAAGCTCCAAGCGCGAGCATTGTCGTCTGTCACCGCGAAACTCGACTTCAGCACGCTAATTAGGTAGCTAAAGCGGCCGAAATGTCGAGGACTAACTGGCACAATCGTCACGATAATGACGAAACATTCAGCCATTATTCTTGATAACTGACGCGTAAAATGACGACATTCTTGTCCGCGCTTCTGTCTGCCTCGAGATCGATGGTATTAACCCAGGCAACTATGCGATTACCGTAAGTGCACCCTAAATCGTGAATCAGGGTACTTTTTAAACCCGTGGTTTTACTCGCGAACACGTTATCGTGTGGCATATTAGAATAAAATAATTGGAAACAAAAAAATTGTTCAATTCCTTGCCTTACGATTTATTTTAGTATTCGGGTACGTTAGTATTTAATAATTCACTGCTTTGATAAATATTATACGGAATTTATATTTGCTAACCCTTTGCTACGGCGACATGCCTAATTTTCTTCAGAGATTAAGTTTTGAATTCAATTCTGTATATATAAACATTTGTTATTTTCTGTTTCCCTTTCCAAAAGAACTCTAAGTTTTCAGGGTAGTTCTTCGAAACTTAAAAAAATTCGCCAGTGCAAAGGGCTAATTCTCAAAAAATTGCAGTTAAAGTTAAGATTAAGTTTTATTAGAAATTAGTGTTTTTGTTGTATTGGAAGCATAATCCGAGCCACGAGTACGACTCGTGATTGTAAAGCAGAGACAAAGATAAGGTAAATACTTTATTGGCGACGTGTAATTTTCTTCAGAAGTTAAGTTCTGTTTTCGTTGATTCGCATACCTTTTTTTTGTTTTAAAATAAAACAAAAGAACGAAATAAATAAAAATCGTAGTCATTTATAATTTTCTAATGACGGCACGTGTAATTTTCTTGAGAGATTAAATTTTAATTTAAATTTATTATTTTCGTTGATTTTCATACTTTTTTTTCGTTTTAAAATAAAGCAAATGAACGAAAGAAATAAAAATCGTAATTATTTATAATATTCTAATAGCTGCACGTGTAATTTTCTTGAAAGGTTATGTTTAAAGTTAAATTAAAAATAATTTAAAATAAAGCAAATAAACGAAACAAATGAGATTCTTTTTTTTTAACAACACTAAATTTTCACAACAGTCCTCCGAAACTTAAAAAAATTTAGGAGTGCAAGAAATGCGACTAAAATGAAAAATAAACCAAAAATAGTGGTTATTTCAAATAAAACAATAACGAATAAATAAGTTCCCTTCCCGAAAAACGAATAAATAAATCGAAGAGAGAATAATATTTTATTCGACTGCTCTTCCCAAACGGCCATCTTGCCAATTGACTTCGAATTTATAGAAAGTTGCGAGGATATGGTATGGACCCCTAAATCTAAAATTTTATCTTCCGATATTTATTCGTTTCAGAAATATCAATAAAAATAGCCGATGACGCCATAACGATATCGGTCTCAGAATCCATAGAGTAACAAATTTACGTAGATTTAACTTACGTTCGCTCCACTTCGAAATCCGGCGAACGATAGCCGCCTCCGCCATCTTTTCAGTAAGCCTTACTTCAACGAAACTGCGATCAAATTTTAGATTTACAGTCCACGCTCTCTCCCCCCCTTAAAATTCAACTAAATCGACCACATTAAGGAATAAAGGAATAATATCCCTTTATTCCAATCAAAATATCTGCGAACAACGCCCAACACTGTTGCTGATAATAAATAATTGCCGCCGAGAAACTCGTAAGAGCGCAGCCACGATGAAGTCGCGACTCGAATTAAATTATAAAAAACAAATCTCCAATAAATTCAATTAAACTCACCCGTGCGCCCAAGAATTGATCCGCCGTCCGGAAACGCGTGCCCCTAATTCGCCGCATCGATCCTGATCATCGAGGAACGGAGTGATCCACGCGACACCACCGAAGCTCGCGCGACGAAACGATTTACACGACTTCGCCGAAAGTTACGCGACGAAACGATTTACGCGACACCGCCGAAGGTCGCGCGACGAAACGACAACGTACGCACGGAATCATCGAAACGCTATGGAACGATACGTTACGCGAGACACGAATCGTGGCGTCCATTTTATGATCTCGTCTTTCCGCGCGTTCGAGAGTCTCTCGTGGAACGTATCCTTCGAACGCGTGTATAGTACTGGGCGAACGACCCTGAGCCATCGTTTCTTATTTGTTTTGGAGCCGCGAGTCGCGTTGTCCTGCGTAGTCCAATTCTTAGAACGACCGAGCTCGCGTTACGTTCCTTGCGCTCGGAATCGCAGAAACGCAAAATGGCGGAGCCCGAAGTGCTTGGTCTTATTCTCGCGTCTTTGTATTAATTATTCATTCGCGTAAATGCACGGACCACGCGCACGTTCGTTGTGGTAATCTCGGATTCGAGAACGACGACCAATTCGACTTTATTCGTGATCTTTTTACTCGCAATTCGATACAATATTTCCCAACGCCGACGAACATGTACTCCGGTCTGGCTCGCGAGAAGAATGCGCGTAACTACTGCGCGTCGCCCAGAGTCCCATTGGAGACCGGCAAGCTGTGCTCGGCTGTGTGATTGGTCAGTGTTTTTCGTTAATATCTCGTTACCAAATATGAATTCCGCATTTTTGCTGAGGAGAAATTTATTTGGAATTGCACGAGGAATTTTTTGATATAAGAACATTTGTATATTAATTCACTTCAAGTTTGGCACTGTTTAGTTATAGAAAATTAGATTAGATCATAAAAAAATGAATTGAAATACCATTAGTATGTTGATTATTTAAGTAAATGATATTATTTATTAGAAATCTCTAAATTCTTTTATGAAGTTACGAATCATTTAAAAGCTTCATATATAAGCTGCTTTTTTTGAAGTGGTAGAAGTCTAATCTTGGAAAAGAATGAGTTAATGCTATTTTTAATTACAAATAGATGTTTTCTCTGCCTATTTATATCACAGCAAACACTGTCCAATATTCTTATAAATTAATCAAAAGAAGCTTAACAGTAAAATGTTATTGCAGTTCTTTTTTCAAATAGTACAAGTCCATCCATAATAATCAATAATTAAAACAGGTTTCCAATCATGCTCAGGATTCACATTCATTTATTTTAATTGTTATCTTTTATGTCAAAAAAAGTACACTTCAGAAAAAACAAACTTCAACCAAAGTATGAACTTAAAATAGATATTGTTCGTGTTTTGTTGAAAATGGTTTAAGTCCATTTGTTGCAAACAAACTTCTTAATTTCTTTAACACTTTTATCAATTATTATTACATAATAACACTTAACAAGTTTATAGCTTTAAAATCATTAACCATTACCCCAATATATTAAATTTTACCAATATTTTTTATAATACATGGAATTATATGAAGTTGTATGAATAAATGAGGTTATACCACTTAAAAAAAACAATTTAAATGTTTTTTTTTAAGTTGTACAAGTCCATTCTTTAACAATCTTATTAACTTTTATTGCAGAATAAAATTTCATATATTTATAAATAAATTCAAACACAGACCCTCAAATATCTTGAAATTAAAATAAACAAACTTACTTTACCATTTTCAAAAGAACAGCTCAGATATATTTATACATTTATAAATGAATTCAAACACAGACCCTCAAATAT
>SMSQ01014530.1:0-18960 GCA_019453375.1 Ctenoplectra terminalis
GCCCGTTTCCCTCCGAACTCGACGAATTGAAGGAATACGATACAAAACAACAATCAGTTTCCTTTAACCGTAAACCTTAAATTCGTGTTCGAAATGATCTCCAGAGGACCAATCTCAAGTTCGCCAAGGGAATTCTCACGAAACCTCCCAACCATTATCGTTTCGAGCAACGGTTATCGATAGTTTTCGCTCAAACGTGGAGAATTTATTCATTGCACACATCGATACCACTACCTATCGATTTCCCTTACTGTTTCTCTCTTTCTGTCCCCATCGAGTCGGCCTTGAGTTTCTAGATCCGGAAGGGAACGTAATACAAAGCAACGAAAGGGTGTGCACGGGAAAGTTAGGTATGCATGGATCGTCTGAATATAGCAGCACCGTTAATACCAGAACACTTCGGGGTGGTTTAGAGGGGAATAGATACGAGGTATGTTACGGAGTGGCGTCGAAGGAAGAAGAGGATGGAAGTGGTGACGACCGATGCTCGGAACAAATTTGTCGTGGCCTGGTACAATTGCTCCCTCAAGTGTCTAGGTGGTTCCCCGATGGTATAGGATATCGAAACGGGGTTAAAATCGCGTCTGAACGTGGCAGTTTTATCGCGTGCTCCTTCTCGTGCAAGAAAATATATTCCATTACTCGAAAAGTCTTCTTGGGTCGTGAGTTCGCTGACTTTTGTCGACGTCGTGCAAAACGAAATATGTATCCGCTGCGCTTTACGATTATAGAAATTGGTTCTATCTTGAGAATACGTTCCAGTAATTTCTATTGTACGTTAAAGTTGATATTAATATTTGAATTGTTAAATTTTTCTTGTCAAATTTAAATATCATTCCTTGTTGCCATTAGACGATAGAATGTTACAAATTCATCAGGGTTACATCAGAAACGTTGAATAATGGTTCACACTTACCGTATACTACGTGTGATGCTTCCCGAGTAATGAATACGAATGAACTCGTTGCTGGTGGTAGCGATGTGAAAGTACGACTGCTTCTCGTTGACGAAGAATGTGTCGGGCACCCAGATGTTCTTGATGAACTCCGAGCCAACGCTCAACGTCTCGACGCCCTTTCGTTTCTTGAACGCGAGCCGTGGGTCCGTCCAGAATTGCCGGAAGTAAAAATCCAGCGTGAAGTCCTGTCATGGGACACATACACACACGTGCTTTCGTTAGAATCGTAGATAATGGTGATTCGAGTCGACACGCGAGAACGAGCGTGGAAGAACGTAAAAGCGATACCGTGGTCCAATTTTCGGGTAGTAATATACCGCGGTAAACGTATTTTCTATCAACATGATCGTCTAGGAATTACAATGGCCGACGAGTATCATGTCGAACAATGGAACGTGACACGTACGTATAGGCTAACAGGATTACGCGACAATGCCTTCGTTAAAAACAACACAGTTTCGCCGGATACGTGAGGAAGAAAGCGAATGCAAGCCGATATCGTTGCTGGATAACGGGAGCCTTCTATCCGACGCTCCTCTCTCATCCTGCTTTATACGAGTAAATAGATTTGCATCGATTAAATTCTCTGATTTATTTGATACGTTGGACGTTCAAAATACGCGGTTTATCTGCCGTTGAATACTCAACTGAACGTGTCGACGTTGAAACACGACCACGCCAACGGTTGTGAATGAATCGCGTGAAATATCTGTCGCGATCGCGACAGCGAAAGAATGCGATTATCTTTCACGTTGTTCCACGTGTTTCTCGCGCGTGTCGTTTTCTCTCTGTTCGTTTGCGAGGCTGGTTATTCGAGGCGGAAGGAATATTCAGCGTCTTTACCATGAGGGATGGAACGTCGCGAGATAGAGAGACAGAAAGAAAGAGGGATACGGTTGTACGCGAAATTGTCGCGAGATTAAAGCGATCAAAGGGTTGGGGGGGACAGCGAGACGTGACACGGGGAAACGAATACGTAGAGCGACGCGATCGGATAAGATAGGGGCTCGAGCGGTCGGTTAATGGGAGAGGAAACGCAGAACTGAGATCGTGGACGTCGGCAGGTAGCTCGAAACTCGTGTCGACCGATGTTGTCGACTTCTCTGTGCCCGTATCACGCGTCGTGGTTATCGTAACACGCTAAATCGGCTACTTGAACACTCACGTAACCCCATCGAGGCCTCCTTCAACGCTTCGTTTTGACCTCATGCTGGGTGCCAAGCACGGACTAATTTGAGCGGTAATAAAGTCTTTTGACGAAGCGTGTTAGACGCGAGTCTATTGCGAAACTTCTGCTTCGCGGGGTGACTTGTTCGTGAAGTTTTTTGAACTGTTAAGAATACGATAAATAGTTGAAATTATTTAAGATCGTACAAATGCGATTTGAGAAATAACTGTTATTTTTGTCGATATCGTATCGAATAGTTTGCACCGTATTCGTTGATAGGATTTGGATGGAACACGTTTATGATTTATATACAGTCGTATGCAACATGGAGAGTAGCTTAAAAATCGTATAAAATCGAACAATTTTTATCCACAACAAATGATTTCGCGGCTTGGTTATTCGGGTTCAGGTGAACGGAAGATTGTGAAACGCTCAATCAAAAATTTTACGCATGACGAAGGAATCGGGACACGATTGAATGGGCGCGATTTTGTGTGAAGCGGTTCCAGAGTGAAAAGATTTAATATTCAAAGGTACCGCCCCTTTAATGGATGTTCGTCGAGCGGAAATACCGTAATTTAAGTGTCCAGAAATAGATTCTCGCGGAAAGAAGTACGCGTTTTGAAATATTCAAAGATCTTCGTTTAAACTTTGATCACTCCGTTCGATTTTATCGAATGAAGAGAGGGAAAGAAAAAAAAAGCCATTTCACGCGAGTCCATCTTGAATTCATCAAAGGTAGTAGCGTGCAGTTCGTCGTAAATTTCCACCTGTGAAGCAAGTAATTCGTTCGATAAAGAAAGTTTAAGTGGTCGAGTGAATAGTTGGAGCGCAATCAGTCGATCCCGATGGCTAGATTTATTATTCGTGGTCAAAGTTCCTTGATTATTCCATTATTAGTGGAACGTAATTACAAGCGAGTACATTTAAACGTGGTTAAAGTTTCGCCGGCTAACGAAGATGCTATTAAAAGTTCACTTATCAAAGTCGGGTAACGCACGTATTGATCGTACTATAAACTGATCACATTTGCATCTCATTTAAGAGATTAAAAGATTTAAGCGTCTGGAGGTTTAAAGAATCAAAGATTCAATGGTGTAAAGATTTATGTAATGGATGAATAAGTTAAAGTTTTAAAAATTCAATGATTCGAAAACTGGAGAATCGAAAGCTTCGCAGATTAAAACATGACAAATGTCTGTGAAGACTCGTTAAGCTCGATGCTTCAGAAATTGTCGGTTTCACACGAGAAATCTGTGAACTATGAGCAAACGGTAGATCTCTGTTTACATGTTTGTGCTCTGTTCCTGAAATCTGAGCAATTCTGGACAGTTTGAACTTTCAGCGATAAGATAATTCGATATAACTGGAAATTACAGAGGTTGAAGCGAGCTGTATCGCTCGGTACACGGTTCACTCGCATCGGATCCCTGTCGACGTGATCGATCTCAGTAAGGGAGTTTCACGACGCGAGGGTAATTCGTGTGTACACGCGAAAGCGGTAAGGTGCATGGACCGTGTATATGGTGATTATATGTATTCCATACACAGACTATGACTACTTGGGCAACACTACACTGGTACGTGCAACCATGCTACGAAACGCTATCAAAGCGACATGCACTGCCTACTCTGTACTGTGAAGAGAGAATCTTAAATCTATCTGTAAATACTTATGTCTAATCGAACTTCGAACTTGGCAACAGTAGCAATGATATGTAGCAGGATCTGAAATTTGTTGGAATTTTAGTGTGAAATTGATTACTCGTATCATTTTGTTTCAATGCTTGGTTCGATGGAATGATTATCTCTGAAATATTTCAGATAAAATTGTGGCCAACTTCTGGATCAGTACATAAATATTTATGTACTGATCCAGAAGTTGGCCACAATTTTATCTGAAATATTTCAGATAAAATTGTGACCAACTTCTGGATCAGTACATAAATATTTATGTACTGATCCAGAAGTTGGCCACAATTTTATCTGAAATATTTCAGATAAAATTGTGACCAACTTCTGGATCAGTACATAAATATTTATGTACTGATCCAGAAGTTGGCCACAATTTTATCTGAAATATTTCAGATAAAATTGTGACCAACTTCTGGATCAGTACATAAATATTTATGTACTGATCCAGAAGTTGGCCACAATTTTATCTGAAATATTTCAGATAAAATTGTGACCAACTTCTGGATCAGTACATAAATATTTATGTACTGATCCAGAAGTTGGCCACAATTTTATCTGAAATATTTCAGATAAAATTGTGACCAACTTCTGGATCAGTACATAAATATTTATGTACTGATCCAGAAGTTGGCCACAATTTTATCTGAAATATTTCAGATAAAATTGTGACCAACTTCTGGATCAGTACATAAATATTTATGTACTGATCCAGAAGTTGGCCACAATTTTATCTGAAATATTTCAGATAAAATTGTGACCAACTTCTGGATCAGTACATAAATATTTATGTACTGATCCAGAAGTTGGCCACAATTTTATCTGAAATATTTCAGATAAAATTGTGACCAACTTCTGGATCAGTACATAAATATTTATGTACTGATCCAGAAGTTGGCCACAATTTTATCTGAAATATTTCAGATAAAATTGTGACCAACTTCTGGATCAGTACATAAATATTTATGTACTGATCCAGAAGTTGGCCACAATTTTATCTGAAATATTTCAGATAAAATTGTGACCAACTTCTGGATCAGTACATAAATATTTATGTACTGATCCAGAAGTTGGCCACAATTTTATCTGAAATATTTCAGATAAAATTGTGACCAACTTCTGGATCAGTACATAAATATTTATGTACTGATCCAGAAGTTGGCCACAATTTTATCTGAAATATTTCAGATAAAATTGTGACCAACTTCTGGATCAGTACATAAATATTTATGTACTGATCCAGAAGTTGGCCACAATTTTATCTGAAATATTTCAGATAAAATTGTGGCCAACTTCTGGATCAGTACATCAATATTTATGTAGAATTGCTTTCGTGTTTAAAATTTTGCTCTTTTTAAAACAGCATTAACCGACGAAACGTACTAAAAATGTCGTACACGATTCAGCGTGGATTGAAACATCTTTCACGTGCGTTTTCGTCGTACACTTTACTCGTGAGATCATAATCGCACGATTCATATGTACTTAAACAACAGTGTTCCGGTTAACGTGGTCGAGTTTGTTAGTGGGTGATGCTTTCGTATGCAAACACTTTTCTACGTTGCCTCGCAATTGAAGTGGCGCTAATTCGTTGGCAAGAAACATCGTGAAAATAATTTTTATGCGCGCACAGTGAAACCGTGAGAAAAGTTTTGATTTAAAGCACGAGAGTTCTGCAACAAAGGAGGGACAAAAAAAAAATTGCTGGATTTTGCGACCGATAAATAACAATTGCCGCCATAAATCCGTAAATTCGTGTTCTACCGTCGCGTTGCAAACGAATGTCTGCTTTTTTTTCTTTACTTTATTTCCGTCTACGCTACGTCGAGCATTTTACGACTATTATAAACGTAGAACTTGCTGGAATTTTCGCAATCGTTATAGGTGTGAAATTTTGTTGGAAGAGAGGAAAGAGAGTTAGAGAAAGACAGAGAGAGAAAGAGAGAGAGAAATTCGGGAAACTTTAGGAACGAACTTGGACATTTTACAGCTCCAATAACGGCTGACACTCACTCCAGCAATGCTGGAAGGATTTCAACCCGAGGCGACGCTTACCGCTGTCATCGACGCTGTATACGTAGCCGCGATATTTTTGTGACGTTTTCAACGAGCGGAAAGTTTTATGCCGGATAAATGTACGGATTTATGCTATTGCGATGCTTGGATATCGTTTCAAGGGTGGAGTCTGAAGACGAAAATAATAAAACGGGAATAAATAGAAGTTCGTTCTAGCGTGTTGTATCGTTCACTATTAGTCGAACGACCCTGTTTGTTGGAAATAGCAAGAGTTCTATTTCTGCTGCTAAAAGTTTCTAATTTTTTGCTATTCAATAAACTGAAATAAACTGAGTCTAACGCTATAAAATTTCATTTATCAAATAGTTATTTAACTTTTCGTCATATCAGATATAACTTTTTAATTTGACACACAGGTAGAGTAACATATTGTTGTCGGATCATCTCATGGAACTATGAACCGTAAAATAAAATACGAATCATTTCCAACGAACAATATGCACCCAATGTTTAACAAGTGACTTTTACAATTGTACGAGATTCTTTTTTTTTTTTTTTTTTTTTTTTTTTTTTTTTTTCCTAAAAATTTTTNTTCAACGAATCTTCAGCTTCGACTGCTGTTGCATCTTTCGCGATGCCATGTACGTAAAGTTGGTTGTTGTTATATTAATTGGAGGCCGTGTAGTGGTCACAAGTAGTTTCTGATGCGAACGCGGATCCGTGAATGCAACTTTAATTAAAGTGGGCTCGAAAGTAACTCTGTTGTAATGTGGCGTTGATGTCACTTCGGGCGGAAGTTGTCACGGCAGCAAGCTTTGTTTCGTTTGGCGTTCCTCCAGGCGCAGTGCAGTCGTGCCGTGATGCGCACTGGACGTCTAATTTGTCGTACTATATCTTTCGACGCTTGTTACCCATCGATTTGAAAATCTTAGAAGCTTTTAATACCCCTGCTAATTCCTTTGTCTATCCAATATCGAAACACCGTTAAGAACAGAAGAATAAAATATCTTTTTTATCCTTCAAGATCTCGTTGATCCTCTCAAAAACTGCGTTCCGAGTAAAATTGTCGAATCTAATCCGAAAGCACGTTTCTCGAGGAGAATCGTAACGATACAAAGAACGTTGGTTACGCTTTGTCGAGTGTATCTAAGAACACTTTGCAACTTTTCGTTGGCAAGAGAAGAGAGTTCGCGGGCAGGCAAGTAGCGCAGACAAGCGTTTGCCTACAAACATCGAGACAGAAAAGAAAGACAAGAACGAGGAGTACGAAACTACTAGCGGCTATGTAACACAGGTAACAAAGCTGTTACATATAGAGTGAAGCAATTTCAAAAGCAGAAGCTCGCAAGCGAATCGAAACTGAAAAAGAAAACGTACGAAGAGAGAAAAAGAAAGAGAGAAGTAACAGAAAAAGAAGAAGAAAATAGAAAAAATAAAGAAAAATAAAGAAAAAAAAAGAAAAAAAAAAAAAAAAAAAAAAAAAAAGAAAAAAAAAGAAAAAAAAAAAAAAAAAAAAAAAAAAAGAAAAAAAAAGAAAAAAAAAAAAAAAAAAAAAAAAAAAGAAAAAAAAAGAAAAAAAAAAAAAAAAAAAAAAAAAAAGAAAAAAAAAGAAAAAAAAAAAAAAAAAAAAAAAAAAAGAAAAAAAAAGAAAAAAAAAAAAAAAAAAAAAAAAAAAGAAAAAAAAAGAAAAAAAAAAAAAAAAAAAAAAAAAAAAAAAGAAACGCAACAGCAGTGTGTGTACGACAAATGACGGAAGGCAAGAGAGAGGCTCGTACGAGGACGCCGGTTGGTCCAACGTGTGTATCCACATTGTCCTCTTTGCGCCTCGACGAGTTGGCCAGTCTGTGTGTACGCGTGCACCCAATCTCGTGACACACCAGCGTGGATTATTATGTGCACACCATCGTGCAAGCGCACGCACACACAATACAGATATTAATAATTAGAACGTGTACGGCATCATAGTGATTCATAGCGACCAGAAGCGTACTGCACACACTGACAATGATACAGCTCAATATTGGTGTCGTATTATATCCATAATGTAATATAAATATATATATGAAATATATATATATGTATAGATATCTATAGACACAGTATTCGTATAGTCTCGATTGTAGTCGCAACGTCGCACGAGCTATACTTTTTTTTTTTTTTTTTTTTTTTTTTTTTTTTTTATTATTTTTTTTTTTTTTTTTNTTTTTTTTTTTTTTTTTTTTTTTTTTTTTTTTAATATATATATTTTATTGTGTTCGTCGGCTGGCCAGAGGGAAGCAGGGATGCGGGAACATGGTCTTTTTCGTTCAATTGTTTCACGGACTCTCTCTTTTGCCACTGTATTCGCTTCTCTTTGCATGTTTCCGTCGTCGTACTCGAGACGTCCGTCTGATAAATACGATGTCCAGAATCTACGAGAGTAGAGGCCAAGGAAGAAAGAGCTTTCCTGCAGCATCGTTCGCGCGAGATTTTTCACCGATGCGCTTTCGATAGCTGGGAATTCTCTCGAAGGGGAAAGATGAAAGGGAGGACAAATTGATAGGAAAATTTTCTTCTTTGCTCGTTCCTCGACGAGTTTCTGCAGAAGGAAATGGGACAAGTTTCCGATCAGACGATCACCGACGATGGACTTGATTCGGTCGGAAGCGTTGGATCGGTTCGAAGGAATGCTTGAACGAGGACTGATGGACACAGAGGCGTGAAAGAGAGAGGATAGGAAAGAGGAAATATACAGTGGAGGCTCGCCAACGGGTATAAAAATCGCGAGTCACGTCCCAGGTGACAGTGTCGACTTGATTTGGTTTCCGCACAGGGCTCAACACCTGGGGTCCAGTCTCGTACATTCAGCTCCAAACTCGCATTCTGGATCTCGATCGATCGTCGAGGTCCATTCTTGATTTATAGGTTCGTTCGATACAAACAAGAGATTAGATCGTCGACAATTGGTTGAATCTTCGTTTCATCGAATTACGATCGGACAAAATTGATAAAACGATACATGATTCATGGATCGAAGCGTCGAAACGAGTCGAGTGGTTCAAATTCGTTGATAAATCGTAAAAGATCTCGAGTTTGAAATTGTGGCGGACGAAAATCGATCCAGTTTCGTGCCAGTTTGAAACTGATTGCAGACACCGGAACAGATACCTTTGAATACTACAGGAGTATACGCAATACACAATACGTTATATGATTACGCTATATACGTATCTTAAATATTGAGAAAGAAAATATATATATATATACCATACGTGACGCTGTATACACGCTTATATACGTATACATCCAGAATTTACGAAAATACGTGTACGTCTACGCGTATATATGCGTGCCTCAACGTATGTGCGGCCTGCGGTACTCGAATCGCGATTCGGTTCACTTCGAGCTTCACACAGAGCGATCGTACTGAAATTCGTGATTTATAAACGAACCATGTTCGGACGAAAATTTTGATAACATCAAATGTTCATGAATGTTCATCGGACACGAGATTTCCGCCCTTTGAACTGAGAATTTGGGGTAGCGATCGTTTACTTTTTTCCCTTCGACTCGTAAATCCCTTCTGCGTGATAAAACGAATCGCCAGAAAACGATATTGCGTGGGAGAATCGTAAAAACCGTTAGACCGAGTTGCCTTGTACGGTCGAACGCATATTTTTAGATTTCTTTTTTTTTTCTTTCTTTTTTTTTTGGGGGGGACTACGTTTTCCATTGCTCGCGGCTGGCTATCGTTGCTGGTCGAGCTCTCGTCGCCGATTCGAGCACCGCGGGTAGGGCCATGCAACAAGAACATCGCAAATCGAATTAAACGAGTCAACCATAAACCATAAACGAAGTGGACAAGAATATATCTTGCGAAGACTGTGGAACGTAGCAAGGTTCCCTTGTAACAGTTCAGCCAACCAAACAGCTGTGACGAGCTATAAAAACGTAGGTTAGTAGGCCATCCGTGTAGTGTGTGTATGTGTACGTATGATTTCATGTGCATGTATGCACGTATGCATGTGCCTCTCTTTTTCTCTGCGTTTCTGTTTCATGAAAGTGTACGTATGCGTTTGTATGCAAATGTGTGTACGTGTAACGTGCCAATATGCCCCTTGCTGCCAACATAAATATCGCGAACCGCGATGCCTATGTGTCTCTTGGTGCACGTTTCCCCAGTCACCCGGTCTAGAATTCATCGAGATTTCGATGCGTGTATGAAATATTTCGGTTTAAGGCTTTTCCACGCCGAGAGACGGGTTCGTCGATAACGATACTCTACGCGACGCTGGTTCCAACCGGTGAACACTTACATTTCGCGACCGGATTCGAACAATGCTAACGAACGATGAATATTCACGACCGAATATTTATTAATCTTACTCGCGCCGTGCCGTGTTGTTCTTTCGTTGAATTTCATGTGGGACGCGAGTGTATGCATATTTACGCGTGAACGTTTCGTACACACGCACACACACGCAGATCGGATAATCGTGAAACAAACAATCGGAAACAAGCGGCATAGTGGGATGAACGGCGCGTTCGAAAAGCTGATTCTCGTTCGGATGATGTGTCGATGTCGCGACGATACGATTGATCCTTTCGATTGATCATTCCTGACGGGTGGAAAGGTGTCGATCGATCGTATCGCGCGACAATTGAAATCCACCGCGATCGATCTCACGGTGAATAGTTGATACCATGAACAGTGTGAAAGAAAAAGGGTAACACGCGTCGGTACACGCACGAACGATGGGGAGGGTCAGAAAGAAAATGAACGAACGGCTGTCGATGTGAGTTCTGTATGAGTTTGAGAATGCAAACTGTACCATCAACACTTCGGACACGGAGCTGATGCTGAGGACATACATGGTGACGCCGACCTCCACTGGTGGACCTGCAATCAACAAAACCATCCGGCCTTGGTCGCTCTGATTATCCGCTAGTTTCTAAGTTTCCGTACATGTGACAGGTACATTGTACGAAGATAACGGTAAAGTTCGTGTGTTACCCCTGACTCACGTATCCAAAGATTACTTTTTCTTCTTTGTTTTTTTTGTTTTTTTTGTTTTTTTTTTTTTGGAATCGAAGAGGTTTACATTTCAAACGAGAAATTCCATTTCGGAATGCAGTCGTTTCATTTAACAATCGACCGTTTTAGCAATTAATAATCAATTATGAGAAAATAGCAGCGTAAAGAAGTCGCGAATCAGGGGTAAAATGCAAGCGTACAAGTCGAAGAGAGCTCGCACCCTGCACGGAACCAAATCAACAGCACTCGTCGGCCACGTTGCTTTCCAAGCTAGAAGAATTATTCACACTTGACTCGTTATATATATATATGTATATATATATATATATAATCCTTATTATATATATATACACACCCATCACAGTCACGTGTTAAGTAAGGTGACTTCACCTTACTCGACTATCGTCTTTTGTTTCGCTTTCTTTTTATACTCTTTTGTTACGTTTTCTTTTTTTTTTTTTTTGTTTTTTTTTTTTTCTCTGCAATTTTTCCATCGCTCTAATCCCCGTCCTTTAAACCTGTCCATCCCCCCCACCCCCCGAGAGGTGTGTCGATTCTTTTTCGTTTCAGACACTCTTGTTGTTCAACTATTATCCTTTGTTAACTTTTTTTTTTCTTTCTTTTAATCGTATTCAACAACCCTCGAGTTAAAAAACGGATATTCGCAAAAATTTGCTGTCATTGTCACTGCGATCGTCGATTCCGGACGAATCTTAGTCGCGTGTGATTATGTATCTCTTTTAATCTTTTTTTTTTTTTTTAGTTTCTATTTTTCTTTTCTTTTGTAAGAAATTAGCTATCGGACGGACGTGTGGACGTCGTTCGAGACGTGGAAATAAACGGGGTTTTCCGTGTTCGAGAACGAACGTGTGATACGTGCGGTGTTAGACACAGGGGGTGAAGGTAGAAGTGTGATGGTGAACGGTGGTGATGGGCTGGGGGCGAGAGGGCGGCTGGGGCAGAAGGGGGTCGACAGGGGGTTAATCGGGCGGAATAAAATATAGAATAATAATAATTGTAAGTGGTGGCAGGCGGGCAGCCCATCTCAGCAACCGCGGCATAGCAGCTAGCGTCTAAAAAATGGTCTAAACGGGACGGTTCGTGCTTATGTATTATATATATAATATATATCCAAAATTGAACAAGATACTATTCTTCTACTTAGAGAGGAAACAAAAGTGTTCGTTCGTTCGTTCTCTTTTTTTTTTTTTCTTTTTTTTCTTATTTAGTTACAAGAGCAGACCACGCTTCAGACAGCTTAAAGGCTAAAAAAGTAACAAGCAGGAGACAGTAAGTAATAATTTCGTCTACACTCGGAAAAACGTAAGATCAGTATGATATTCAGGCCGTTAAGAATATATAAATATATGTGTATGCGAATATATGAAAGAAAGTGATGATAATCGGTCATCGGAGAATCGACGAGAGAAAGAGTGATAAAAGGGAGAATATTTTGTGCCTTTCTAGAAACTATGAGTGTAATACAGATACAAACCATCATACCGGACTACGATTCAACGGGCCCAGACCACTATCGGGAGCCGATATCTATCTACGATTAGAATTCGATTCTTTCCTTTTTTCTGAGTGTAGCCTACTTAAATGGTTGCGAGCACTTTGATCGTTTCACACACGCGAAATAGTACTTTGTCCATTTTTGGTTCGGTGTAAGTTATTGTCGTGTTCCATTCGTGGCTTCTTGCCACGGGTGTTCCATGTTCTCAGTGTCGGTGTATTCCATGCACGCGCACAATTATTCTAACATTAACACGAGTCGCTACTATGGTAACTAGGCGGACGTAATGCAACGTATCAAGCTGGTCAGACCTCTTAACCAAGTTGGGTTCATCTCGTTAGTACCGAAGTTTCTGCGGCAAGCCGCGTTCGTAATTCGAACCGTTTACCTGTACCATTTCAGTGTATTTTATGCGTTCGCTATGCATCATGTAATACTTATATCGGTGCTCGTTAGCACAGGTGATCCTTGTCCGATGAAGAAAGTTCTTTGTCGGTGAAGATCTATCATTCCCTGATCAAACTTCAAATTCATTCGAATACATAGGCTTGATTGCTCGGTATAAAAAGTTAGTCAAATTTGCATCGTATTTTGTTTGTACTGGTACTGTACGTTAAAATGGACGAACGAATATGATCTCTGGTTATTTGCAAACCAAGCAAAACGTAACAATCCCGTCGCTGTGTATTTTGGTTCTTTGGTAAGATAAAATCAACACGAGTGTTGATATACGAGATAAATAGAATAAAAAAAAATTCGGCAAAGTAAATAAATGTACAAAATAACCGAACGAAAACTTAACTACTATCCAATGCATACAAATATAAATAAAAAAAACAGGTAAAAAAAAAAGAAAAAAAAAAAAAAAAAAAAAAAAAAAAAAAAAAAGAATTCGCCAGCTGGGAAAATAAACATTCATTTCGGCAAAAATGGAATGGTTGATTTCAACTCGTTCGTACAAACCAATTCGCTTATCGACTTCCACATCGAGCGAAAAAGGTTGGAGTCGGTAATAAACGGTCGCAAGGTTTGTAATTAAAATTTCGTCGATCCCGGAACGTCGATTGGCGTCCGATGCACCGTGCCAAGAAATTGGACATCGAGCCGAGCGGAAGGAGTGCTCGAATAGCGGTCGTCTGATCGTAATCGTGTTACGCGATTGTCGCGGCCGTTCCAGGCGTTCTCGCGAAACGAAGAGCAGATCAAAGGAGCACACAGCCCGAGGCGATGCGGTTCTGTGCACGGCAACCGAACTAATTTCATCGACGAAGCGGCAATCGGCTCTCGACACGACAAACGAGCGAGCGGCCGAGCGTGCGAGTGGGCGACGAGCAGATCTTCCCATCCGAGACCCCGAGATGATTCCTTTTCCCTCCACCTTTTCCCTCCACGATAGAACTAGATTAAACCTTCGAATTTCCTGCGGTTCGACTGCAATTAATCGATTATCTCGTGCACGTCTCGGCCCGTTCGATTAACGGCGACGTTATTGCGCGATCGAGCGCTTTTCAATCGGAGAGGCAATTCGGAAAATTGTATTTAAACTTGATACGCGTCTCGATCGTTGCTTTCGATACTCTGGAAATATGCTCTGGGACGTTACCAGCATTCGTGTCGCACAACAGTACCGAGGTAAACATTTCCAAGTTGTTTCCGCGAGCGCGATAGAAAAATATCGACAGAGTACCGTTCAATCTTTGACGAATGTTATGCCAGCGAAAAGGAACGAAAGACGGAGCTTCAGGGGGAATCTATGCATTCCTGTGCGCGTGCATGCATCCAGTGTAAGTGTTTGAGAGTGTGCTTTCGTGTGTCCGTTGTTTTGTGTTACGTTTTGGAGCAATTCCTTTGTTGTTGTTCGCGTGTACGGGTATTTATATATAGATATATATGTGTGTGCGTGTGTATGTTTGTGGATGTTCGTTGGTGTGTCTGTGCATCGTGTCGATATGTACATGAGAGAGATCGTGGCTGTAACGATTGACGGCAATCGTTCTTTCAAATACACGGGCACTAAAAAGAGAAGTGGTTGCTCGGGCAAAGGGGTGGGGGATGTTTTAGTCGAACGATCGGAATGATTAGTAATCGATTTTCAGCGTAATGACTGAGTAAGACCTAGAGGTATAGTACCATTTTCACTTCGGATAGCGAGCTGATACTCAAGACGTACATGGTGACGCCCACCTCGACAGGAGGACCTGAAATCGAAGGTTAGTCAGACTGAGTCGGCCGTTTCCGGCCGCGGACAAGTTACACGATGGGGTGACTATGGCTTTTTTTTTTTTTTTTTGTTCACTGATCGTTAAATTATTATTCTTATCATTCTCATTACAGTATCTAAATACGTATGTATGTATGGTATACTTTTTTTTTATATTATCCTCTATCAGCAGACAGTATTTATCATCAGTCCCTGGATATCTCAATATTCTATCCTCATTAAATCGAAACAAGTATACTCCGAACCGATACACCGTTCCATCGAAGACACTTGCATCGCAACATTGTTGCAGCTAACAACGAATCTTTACGCCCTCCATCGATCAGCAGTTTGACGAACACTCGAGGGCGCATCGTTGCACCGGAGTCCTTGAACTATATTGAATTACGTAGCCACCCATCGATCGAATTGTTTGCTCGCTAATATACACGAGCCCCGCAGCAGTGTTTAAGAAAACCGAGCGGAAACGTGCGCATTGTGTTTCCTTGTCACGTATTTCGTCATTTTTATGTAGACATTGACTATAAAAGGGAAGAATCGTGCGCTGGATTCATCCGTGCTTTCGAGAATATCGAATGAAGGCCGGTTAGCCGAAAGGTACCACCGGGAAGTCTGTTTATTCAGCGCTGGATGTAAGATATCCCGCTTGCCCGTTCCTAACGTCCGAGAAAGAGCGGGGTCCATCTAAATTTTAAATGTTAAAATCTAGTATTCCATGGACCTAGTAAATCCAGGCTGTCTAGAGGCTTGAGCCCCCTCGATCCAGCCACGGAGATCGACGATTCGGCGTGGCCGCGGAAACCGATACGATTCGAGGCGGCTGCGGCTTTGGCGAGCACGTTAAAAATAAAAGGGGCAGTTGAAAATTCTCTCCGTGATTTATAGGCATTTTTGCCAGGCCGGCGATAAATTCGAGACGCGGAGTATAATGCATTCTATTGGACGCGAAATATCGAGGCGAGCCACGAAAGAGCGAACAACAAGTTCCGAATGAAATTCCGCGATCGGCCTTTTATTTACGACGCCTGTTTGGTATTTCACTCTGAGCACAGATCGATATGTTACACTGCTCCTACTTTTATATTTTTTCATATTTATTTATTTTGGAGAAACCTACCAAGGAAAGCTATGAATATTTGTCGAAAAATTGAGAACTCAAGAAAGACTGCGTACGATTCTGAAAGTGGCCCGGAACAGCGAGAAAATCGATCGTCTAAGGCGAAACAAGAGAACCGATAGGAAGCCGTTTCACGGAGTAATTCGCGCGGTCGGCACACTTTTCGGAGTCTCGAATTCCCCGGCATTGTCTCTCGCGGGAAAAGAGCAAGAAACCGCAGTTGTGGCATGCCTCCGTGGGTCACTGTGGCTCGGGGCCAGCGTCAAGAGTCGGTCCTGGAACTGTCCCAGCACGGGATCAGACCAGGAATGAAAATGAATGCGCACGTTCGAGTTGGCGGCGAATAAATAAAGCGTGTTGCTGTTTACTGTTTCCCCCTACTTCGGACACGTTCGCGACCAAACCCGCACGAAATTTTCCGTCACAATTCCCTCGAACGATCTTGTTAGCCGTGGGTTCGCCGCCAAGATGTTTCGTTTTTCTCGTGCTCTCACTCTTCCGACCAGATCGTGGTTTTAAAATTAGATAGCAGACTTGGAATATTTTACAATATTCTTGGAGAATCGTTTAAGTAATTTGAGAAATTCAGCTGAATTTTATTGACTCATTTAACAGGCAACGATTAAACCGACCGAGGCAATTGTGAGTAACCGCTTGAAGTCTTAGTTCTAAGTGGAAGCTAATTGCTTCTCGGCTGAACCGATCTTGATTGTCCAGCGATTGATTGACTAACTTCAGTGTTAGCTGATTGGCTGATCTGAATACTAATCGAATCGCGATTTCATTAAATATTGATTTCTAACAAGAAGTCTAATTACTTCTTATTTCAACCGATCTAATTGATCAGAAATTGGTTAAGTGTTCCAAGTTGGTGTTATCTGTTGACTGACTGATTAGAAAAAAAAAAGAAGAAAAAATCATCTCGTTCCAAGCACCAGAATTTCTGTTACGTTCACCGGATAGAACGCGCGACGATCGAGTTGCGGAGGATCTCGATCGGAGGAGCGGGAGTTTGAGACCGGGCAGAGCGCGTGCTAAGTGACACATAGAAGACGAATGTTCGACGGACGAAATCAATGTTGAAATTGTAATCGAAGGTGAAGAACTGTGTGGCGTAGCGTGGCCGGAGCAGAGATGCCGTTAACGGTAACCCGTGGCAACCCGTACCGCGTCCCAGCATCGATCCAAGTTTTATCGAAGCGCTCCAGCCCCGCCCTACCTCCACTGGGCCAGCCGAAAATTTGACTTTATCGCGGGAATTGAAAACGACCGATTCGTCTTTATGGAAGTCGAACATGGACTTTGATCCGTATCGAGCGTAAACAAATTTTAGCTCTCGGTTAGGTTCGGTCTCTTAGACGCCAGCTGGCATCCCCTACGTCGACGACGGCTTGCTCGATGGAATAACTTTCTTCCGAAACGATCTACCTCTACAACGAACCAACAATAGACTATAGAGCATATAATATAGAAACTGTCGTCGTGTATTTTTCTTTAGATCGTTGTTTTTAAAGGAATCGAAACAGTTTTTTCATTATTCTAATTCATCGGTACATAAAGCACGGAAACGTTTACGATTTCTCGACAAATAAGACCCATTCTTGATTATTTCAAGCACCACGCTCATCAAGATCTAGTTGGTATTGTTTACCATTCGAACGACGAATGATTCACGGAGAAAAACAGCGAATTACTCGTCGTGTTGCTCGAGATCGAAACAAACGACGAAGATTTTTCATCCCTCCCGTGTCCGTTTCTGGCTAAGCTTTTTCACCACACGGCAAAGTACACGCCCACGAGCTTGCTCCCCATTGTCCCGAATATTCTTTTCTGTATCATCCGCGACGAAAGAGTAAGCGGCGTCAAAAATATTTCCCGCAGCGTTTCTCTACCTCTTCCACGTTGTCGTCGCGCTTTCATCCCTTTGTCGTGTACCGATCAACGTTTCCGGACCGTGTTCGTTCGCTATCCCGCTGTATTTACGATCTCCATTGGTTCTCATATCCGTGCTTTACGCGTTAAAATTGTGTTGGCGTTTTTCTTTTTTCTTTTTTCTTTTTTTTTTTTTTTTTCGTCGATTTTTGAATCGATTTCAACTCCATTCTTCCCCGTGTGTTTTCCGCCTCACGATTTGTCTGTTCGTTTCGTTTAGTTATCGAAGCTGCGTTTCAGCACCGCTATCTAGCCACCACTTTCATCGCGAATTTCATTCCAATTTGAATCCAAGCACACGTTGCAATCTTCTTTCGATGCTCACAGCGAACGAAGTCGACCTTTCCAAGTAATACTCATTTCAGAATCCGCTAGTTTGTGACTCGAAGTCGAAAAATCCTCGCATACAGTTGGTTTTCTTCGCGGCATGATTTTCGTATAGAATTATACTCCGTTCGCTGCGAAACAGGCTCTCGATACGCCCAGTCCGTGCAACGACTATCAGAAATGCGACGAGTAAGCAGGTATATGCGAAAGTAATCGAACATCGTAGGCAAAACCTGATTTTCTATGGTGTCGTTAGGTTCGTTAGTCGGGGCAACGACAATTAGTCCGGGCGGCGGTGTTAGTCGCGTCGGTTGTTGTTCCAGTGATTGCGGTTTTGCGCACGATATATCGACGCTACCACAGAGAGTGGTCGAATGATCAGACTATCGATAGGCAGGAGAAAAAAAATACGTCGTATCCCCTACTCACCTCCGTAGTTCGGCCTTACTCTTTTATCGTAATTGACGGAGAACGAGTCCAATATCGCGGAGATGTTGACGTCATTCAGCATACTGCCTCCGCCGGTTCTGTAATATAAAAAGGATAACGATTTTGAGAAAACTTGCTACGGGGACGATAAAAAAAGTTTGAAACAGTATGAAAGTGGTGGCACGAGACTAGCATGTACACAGAGTCGTGAATACTTTTAATATGACTGACGTGGCACGAGTTACGATACAGAGGGGAAAAGGGTACAAAGTCTGATGTTTAAGCTATGCTGGGGATATTAAAGTTTCATCCGCTATGGCAAAGTTTAAAAAAGAATTTTAGAGCCCTCTGTACGCGTACTTTTGGCGCGTACTGCGTTTTAATTATGAAAGAGCGATGCGACTATAAATTTAGGACGGTAAGTTCCTCTTTTTATTTTATTTTTTATTTTTATCTTCGTACCTCTTTCTTCCTCGTACGTTATGCACCGAGCATCACTAGAAGCTCGAGCTGTTTATTTTCTGTTACTTTTTTTTTTTTTTTTTTTTTTTTTTTTTTTTTTTTTTTTTT
>SMSQ01014530.1:26503-55187 GCA_019453375.1 Ctenoplectra terminalis
TTTTTTTTTTTTTGTGAGACTTTAAGAATTGTTAAAGAGACGTTTGAGCGCCAGTTTTTAGGGTAGTCGGATATCGTTGCGTATTACATGTTTAACGACAGAAAACGATGATAATTAAAATTGCAGAATTGTTCTTGGGTACACGATTTATTTAATCTGTTGTTTTTAAAGTTACATATTTGAAATTTTATATTTTTAAATTAACATAGCTATTATACTTCATCGCTTTGCTGTTCATTGCGAATAAAAGAGAAAAAGAAAGGAGTGAATAATTTTGCATGAATATTAGTCGTATTCCAGGATTAAATTGCCACAATTTTAACAAAACGTTGTAGACTACATTCTCCGAGATATTCACGATTTTCCAACGATCGAAGAAACGGTCCCCTGCCAGTACGTGCATACACACGTCGATCATTTCTCAATGTCCGCTGCTGGTCGTCCCATCAGTCCTCTGTTCTCCCTCTCGCTCTTTCCCCGTTGCCACATAATTATCAGACGACGCCTCCATTGACGTCGTCCGATGCTATTTTCACGCGACGACCGGTAATAAATAACGCGTGTAATGGGATCGGAAAAGCGCGTTCACGGACAGCCGTGCAGATAACGAAGAAAAAAAGCGGGCGGAAGAATTCGAAATGGAGCCATGCCGATACGAACAGTCATCCATCGGATTTGAACACGACTAGATACATTTAACGTTGAAACGCGCCACCCATCGTTACGTCCATTTGTCACTGTCCAAATGAGTTGCTGGTCCCAGTGTCCACCGTCTCTCTTTGTGCTCACGGATCCTTTCATCCTTGGTCGTTTTCGTCGGTATCGGGGCGCGAAAATTTTGCACAACATTCACGCGGTATCGATCATGCACAGGGGATTAACCGCGTGCGCGAGAGTAGAAAGGTTTTTCAGGGGTTGGAAAGTTTGACGGAGTTAGTTTTAAAGCTATAAGAATTTTATCCTATTTTTGTTTGTCGTTAGCGACGTTCTTTGCGAGGCCAGCGAAATTTTGTTCGTTCGAGAGTGGATTATAAGTTTTCTAGAATTTGAAGGTTTTTCAAATTGTTTCGATTGCAAAATATTTTGATTAATACAAAGTGTTTGCGTAGTTTTGATACGATGGAAAACTTTGCGCTTAATAAAGGTATGCAGAAGGATGGTATTAAAATATTAAAGCGGTTTAAAACATCGAGGAGAGCGGCGGTTAAAACTAGGGTGTATTTTTCACCTGTTACATGGTAATGAAACTATATTTAATACGGTGTTACCTCGTTTACTACATATTTATGGGACCCGATATAAAAAAGGTAACCCCTCCTGGTGCTGCAGTTTAAAGTTATCGTAAAAAGCATCGTGACTAATTTTGAGAGGGAACGATGTCTGGAATAGGTCCGTGGATAAATAACCGTGATACCCTCAACTTTTGTCGAAACAGACTTTCGAACGCTCGACATTGTTACAATTATTTTGTAGCACTGGTTCCTTCGAGCGTTGCCCGAAACTATTCCAAATTTCCGTCCGCGTCGTTGTCTTCTATGATATGGGACACTTGCGCTCGACGATGCCACAGTTTTTACCATTTTTTAAAGGTTTCACGCGAGAGTCGAGCATTGTCCCCCTGTTAAACGGCGCGTTCAACGATACTCTCGGCCATTTCCGTTGATTTTTAATCGAACGGAAGACAATTGGCCCGAAGTCGGAGACGTAGAAAGCTGTTTGGAATATCGCCAAAGCGGTTCCGTGGCCGTTTTAAAATTCAATTAAAACGGTTACCGTTCCCCTGGAACGCATCACTTCCCGTACATATTCGGCGTTACTCGTTTTAATAAAATCGCCGGTGAATCACTCCCATCGTTGGTTAACCAAGATTGAATCTCGAGGTAATTAAATGCCGAATGCTAACCGGATCCACGTAAGGTGTATAACGTACTTTGTTCGTTCTCGTTCGCACCGCCATTGCCGGCGGTATAATTAATGCACGCAGTAATACGTTTATTCCGACCGTTTTCAACGGTCTTTTCGTTGGCCTCCGTCATTTGTACTTTTCCGTTTGAATATATTAGGATAATCCTGAATTGCAGATGAACGGTTAAAGGGATTAATTCATATAGCGAAACGAGAGAAAAATATTGTACGAATATAATATATTTCACACTTTTCAAACCACAAGCTAAATTTAGTTACAGCGCTTGGTTTAAAAAAAAAAAACCATTTTATTTTATATATCTTTTTTAACCCGACACGATGATACAGTGAACTATAAATATTTCAATTCCGTTACAAAAAATCTACACGAGACGTCCCGNTGAAACTATATTTAATACGGTGTTACCTCGTTTACTACATATTTATGGGACCCGATATAAAAAAGGTAACCCCTCCTGGTGCTGCAGTTTAAAGTTATCGTAAAAAGCATCGTGACTAATTTTGAGAGGGAACGATGTCTGGAATAGGTCCGTGGATAAATAACCGTGATACCCTCAACTTTTGTCGAAACAGACTTTCGAACGCTCGACATTGTTACAATTATTTTGTAGCACTGGTTCCTTCGAGCGTTGCCCGAAACTATTCCAAATTTCCGTCCGCGTCGTTGTCTTCTATGATATGGGACACTTGCGCTCGACGATGCCACAGTTTTTACCATTTTTTAAAGGTTTCACGCGAGAGTCGAGCATTGTCCCCCTGTTAAACGGCGCGTTCAACGATACTCTCGGCCATTTCCGTTGATTTTTAATCGAACGGAAGACAATTGGCCCGAAGTCGGAGACGTAGAAAGCTGTTTGGAATATCGCCAAAGCGGTTCCGTGGCCGTTTTAAAATTCAATTAAAACGGTTACCGTTCCCCTGGAACGCATCACTTCCCGTACATATTCGGCGTTACTCGTTTTAATAAAATCGCCGGTGAATCACTCCCATCGTTGGTTAACCAAGATTGAATCTCGAGGTAATTAAATGCCGAATGCTAACCGGATCCACGTAAGGTGTATAACGTACTTTGTTCGTTCTCGTTCGCACCGCCATTGCCGGCGGTATAATTAATGCACGCAGTAATACGTTTATTCCGACCGTTTTCAACGGTCTTTTCGTTGGCCTCCGTCATTTGTACTTTTCCGTTTGAATATATTAGGATAATCCTGAATTGCAGATGAACGGTTAAAGGGATTAATTCATATAGCGAAACGAGAGAAAAATATTGTACGAATATAATATATTTCACACTTTTCAAACCACAAGCTAAATTTAGTTACAGCGCTTGGTTTAAAAAAAAAAAACCATTTTATTTTATATATCTTTTTTAACCCGACACGATGATACAGTGAACTATAAATATTTCAATTCCGTTACAAAAAATCTACACGAGACGTCCCGTCCGGAGCAATAAATTTTCTCCTCCCCTGTACATCGATGAACAATTACGAATTCAAGCCTCGTATCTCGACTCCGTCAAATTAAAGGTACAACGAAACAGATGCTCGAACCTCGTCGAAAATTCAGCCTCGTTTTAAGCACGAATCGGCGTCGAGTTGACACTTTGACGCAGAAATGTATTGCGCTGCAGGGGATCGAGGGAAAGATGCAAGAGAGGCTCGCGGACGAGCGCGGCTTTCGATTTTTCCGGAGGAAATTAAGAGAGCGAAGATAAATGGAAAACCGTTCGCAAAACGGTTTACGTCATAGTTCGGTAGTTAGGATAGAAAAAGGGGAGAGAGAGAGAGAGGGTGTTGGAGAGGGCAAGGGGGATGCAGCATCCAGTAAAGCTTATCGACGCATCTGTGTGAGGCTGTGTGCGCGAATTTGACGTCACCGGCCACCCCTCTCGCCCTCGCTCCCCTTTCACCCGTCGGTGTGACGCCCTCTATGTGGGTTATGACGATAGCAGGGGATACGCGCTCGGTTAACCCCTTGGCTGTGTACGTATTTGGTTCAAGCTTGCGAAAACAGCCGCGCGCACGATGCGAAGGTATTTCCTGGCCAACTTTGCACGCGCATAAATACGGCCACACCGCTACGGGGATGGAAACACCCTGGCCATGCCCCTGTGTTATTTTCCCGCGCGTTCCTTGCTCGCTCTTTTTTTTTTTTTTTTATATTTCGTTTCAACCCGTTTCTCCGCTCCTTTCTAGCCGGCTGTTCTTTTTGCACCAGCCAGAGGCAACTGATTCTCAACGAATCGCGGTTTCACCGTGAAATAACGCAAAAGTTGCGAAAGCCAGGCAGAATCTGGAGCCCGGAAAAGTTTTCCAATGCGTAGACTGAGTTTTCGCGCGGCAACAAAGTCGAAGGCCGGCTGGCCAGGGGAATATAACGAACCGGTGAATTTTCAGCACGCCTCGAGAAGCGAGGCCACTTTTAAGCGAGTTTCACGCGGACCGTTAAGTTTCTCGTTTTCTTTCTTCTCTCGCGTCGTTTCGGCAATAGTTTTCAAGTCGGATCGCAATTAAAAGAACAGATTCGAGTGATTTAAATCCAACCGCGCAAAGGAAAACGAGAATTTGCTTGGTTTCAGGATGTTGAGGTTTAGTCGTTTGTAATTGGAAAAAGTATGAACAAGAGAGAAATTGGATAGCAGCTATGCTTTCAACCCTTGGAGGCAAGGAAAAACCTAATCTATCCGTTTTGCATGCCCGAACATGCCCGGCTTTCTTCGTGTGGTCGCTTGTCAGGTGTCGCGAGGGGTTAGGTTCGGGGGTGTCGGCGCGCGCGCGCGCGCGCGAGCGTAATCCTCCTTTCATCTGTGTTTCTTGTTTCAGCCCGGCTTAAGGAGAGGACCATCGCATTGTGAGAGCGTCGCCGCTTTCCAGGCAACCACTTCCGGTATTTAGGTAAGCGACACTGAGCGTCGACGAACGCTAAGAAAGACGAAGAAGCTTTATTAGACGAGCCACCCTGGCGACGCTTAAATCGCTATCAGTCTTGCCTTCGTTCCCGTTTCACCCCTTCTAGGCCGCCATTACCGTTTGACTGCAAATTAACCCGAAAAAACAACGTTACGAGATGGCGCCCCGTTGTACGCCAGCATCCTTGATGAGAAACGAAACGTTTTAACGGAGGGAAACATTTCAGATGTGCTTTTCGCGCGAAAGTTCGCGTGTTTGGATTGTAAATATGGGAGGAACGCTGACAGAGAAAGGGCGAGAAAAAGCTTTTCAAACGGATTCTGTGGTCGTTGCATTTCTTTAACTCGTTCAATGGTACTTTATATACTTTTTGAATTTTTACTTCTGCTGGTATTGCGTTTAACGTTGTGATTCGTCGAATGGAATATCTGTTTTCGAGTTACGGGTTCAAGCGCTGAATACACTTGGACCAAAATCCGAGTGCCGATAAGGGTTTGGAAGAATTGCTTTTGGAAAATACGCGACGCTGTCTTTATTGTTATAAATGATTAAAAAGATTGAGATAAAAAATTGTAGAGACATTTCAGGCACGTTTACGATTGAAATTATTAGAGGCTTTTAGACGTAAGTTGTTTCTTTTTAGAACATCTCCGGGCTTTAAGATCTCCGATGAAGCCAGTTGCAACACCGACGGAGCCTCGGGATTATTTCCCTAAAGGGCACGGTTTACACCCGGAAGCTTCTAATAGATTCAATTGCAAGCACCCGGTCCGTGCACGCCCCACGAATCTCATTTAAGTATTGGATTGCCGCAGGGATTTTCTTGGATTTCTTGTTAGGAAAAGTAAAGCGTCGCTTTAATAACAAACAAGTTTTTTAATTATTGAAATACGTGTAGTACAAGTCCACTTCAACAATTTTCTTCATTTTGAAGTGCTGTTTTTAATGAAGAATCTACAAGGATTATCCAACGACCCGCTACTATTATTTCTAAGGAATCTTCATTCGTTAACCCATTGAGTTCTCCGCTGTGTCACCCTTTTCTAAAAAAAAAAAAAAAAAAAAAAAAAAAAAAAAAAAAAAAANAAGAAAAAAATAAAAAGTTCCTCCACAGTTTTTTCTCCACACAGCCACGAAACATCCCCTTTATAAAACTAACCTGCTAGTCAGAGAAAACTAGAAACACTTTCCACGAGAGGAATTTGTCTCACACTCGAAAAGTCTCGAACAGTATCCGCTAGAAAAAAGCACAGCGTAGAAATCCTCGAGCATCCCCTTGAACAAATCTCTCGACGCTCGACGATCGCTCTACAATCGCTCGACGATCGCTCGACGATCGCTCGACGATCGTTCCACGATCGCTCGATCTCAATCTCATTTCGGATGAATTCGCCGATTGTGCTCGGCCATGCCGACGTCCTATGCTCGTCCAGATAGAAGGACGAGACACGAGGCTGTATACGTCAAACGGTCTCCGCGATGCAACGAAGACGAGGACGAGAAGGAGAACGAGGGCGAGGGCGAGGGCGAGGGTGAGACACGGCTCATTAAACGTCGACCTCCTCCCTCGGCAAACGGACCTAAGCTAGAAGAGCTACACGCTGGAAATTGTTGTGCAAATACGACTACATTTATCCTGCAGCCTCTTGGCAAGCGTATATATTATTCAACGAAAGAATACTGTGCCTTTCTCTTTGTCTTCGTTCAATCCCGCCCCCGCTCATCGTCCGTTTACTCTCTGTTTGTCTTGGACATTTTAGACGATGACCACCCCCGAGAATCTCTACCCAACTTGACTCAGACTCGAGTCTCTGGCCTGCTTATACGTAGCCACAAGGTTGGCAACGTCTTCGACGCGAGGATCGTTCCAGGATCACGGTTCTAGATACTATCAGGCGCATACGAGTCGACCGACTTACATACGTGTTTTACGATGGAATCCCGCAGCCACACAGGCCGGTGGCTTGGCGCGTGATAGATGCGCGTGCACGCGATGAAATATAAAATTAAGATCGCGAAAAACGGGACGCGTTTGAGTTATTGCTGGTGTTCCCATTTCTTTTTTTCTTTTTTTTTTTTCTTTTTTTTCTTTCGACGATACATCACTCTTTTTTCCGCGGAATCCGCGTTAACCCTGTACTCGCTGTGGTTTCAGTAGGTTAGTCGCGTAATTCCATTTTAGCGTTAGATTCAAACAAATTTCTTTTTTCTTTCTTTCATTCGTAAAATTAAGAAATTCTTAAAATATTAATAACGTCTTATTAGACGTGTAGAATTATTTATCGCGAGGCTTTTTGATTAATTTTCAACCCGTTCTCCGATAAAGAAATCAACAAAACGAATCGCGACTTTTATACGTGAATGAAAGAGCGTGCTAGGAATCGAAATCGTAGGCTTGGTTACAACGTCATCAATGGGGATGACAGTCAGCTCTTTATCGCCATTCACCGCTCTCTTGACCGTGGCCGTGTTCACAGTGATGGACGTAAATAACGAGACCGCGCCAGTCCACATGAATAAGAGAGATCGTAGATACGCAGCGAGGCAACAAAGACGTGGTTCTCGTTGTCTTTATTGCCACTCGTTGCCCTTTTTACCCGTGACGCGTTTCACGATCACGAACGCGGACGATTAACCAAGATCGAAGATACAACGGTCCTCGACAATGACTACAACAACAAGAACGACGGTCACGACAACAACGACGCGACGGACAGGCCCTGCTCGTTGGAAACCAACTCTCTCTCATTGTCTTTATTGCAACTCCGTGGTCGGCTTATCTTTAGGACACGCGATGTTTCCAAGAACTCTCGTAGATAAGAAGTTTTTCGTACAAACAGTAAAGAACATCTTCGTCGTGTTATTGCTATAATCACAGTTACCGTCGCTACTTAAAAAAAAACTCGCATTGTCCGTGGTGCGGAGGGAAAACGGTTGAACCAGTTTTGGTAGACACGTAATTGTCATAGCTTTCTCTGAGAAGTTTTCTTCTTTGTTTTNGAGCGTAGAAATCCTCGAGCATCCCCTTGAACAAATCTCTCGACGCTCGACGATCGCTCTACAATCGCTCGACGATCGCTCGACGATCGTTCCACGATCGCTCGATCTCAATCTCATTTCGGATGAATTCGCCGATTGTGCTCGGCCATGCCGACGTCCTATGCTCGTCCAGATAGAAGGACGAGACACGAGGCTGTATACGTCAAACGGTCTCCGCGATGCAACGAAGACGAGGACGAGAAGGAGAACGAGGGCGAGGGCGAGGGCGAGGGTGAGACACGGCTCATTAAACGTCGACCTCCTCCCTCGGCAAACGGACCTAAGCTAGAAGAGCTACACGCTGGAAATTGTTGTGCAAATACGACTACATTTATCCTGCAGCCTCTTGGCAAGCGTATATATTATTCAACGAAAGAATACTGTGCCTTTCTCTTTGTCTTCGTTCAATCCCGCCCCCGCTCATCGTCCGTTTACTCTCTGTTTGTCTTGGACATTTTAGACGATGACCACCCCCGAGAATCTCTACCCAACTTGACTCAGACTCGAGTCTCTGGCCTGCTTATACGTAGCCACAAGGTTGGCAACGTCTTCGACGCGAGGATCGTTCCAGGATCACGGTTCTAGATACTATCAGGCGCATACGAGTCGACCGACTTACATACGTGTTTTACGATGGAATCCCGCAGCCACACAGGCCGGTGGCTTGGCGCGTGATAGATGCGCGTGCACGCGATGAAATATAAAATTAAGATCGCGAAAAACGGGACGCGTTTGAGTTATTGCTGGTGTTCCCATTTCTTTTTTTCTTTTTTTTTTTTCTTTTTTTTCTTTCGACGATACATCACTCTTTTTTCCGCGGAATCCGCGTTAACCCTGTACTCGCTGTGGTTTCAGTAGGTTAGTCGCGTAATTCCATTTTAGCATTAGATTCAAACAAATTTCTTTTTTCTTTCTTTCATTCGTAAAATTAAGAAATTCTTAAAATATTAATAACGTCTTATTAGACGTGTAGAATTATTTATCGCGAGGCTTTTTGATTAATTTTCAACCCGTTCTCCGATAAAGAAATCAACAAAACGAATCGCGACTTTTATACGTGAATGAAAGAGCGTGCTAGGAATCGAAATCGTAGGCTTGGTTACAACGTCATCAATGGGGATGACAGTCAGCTCTTTATCGCCATTCACCGCTCTCTTGACCGTGGCCGTGTTCACAGTGATGGACGTAAATAACGAGACCGCGCCAGTCCACATGAATAAGAGAGATCGTAGATACGCAGCGAGGCAACAAAGACGTGGTTCTCGTTGTCTTTATTGCCACTCGTTGCCCTTTTTACCCGTGACGCGTTTCACGATCACGAACGCGGACGATTAACCAAGATCGAAGATACAACGGTCCTCGACAATGACTACAACAACAAGAACGACGGTCACGACAACAACGACGCGACGGACAGGCCCTGCTCGTTGGAAACCAACTCTCTCTCATTGTCTTTATTGCAACTCCGTGGTCGGCTTATCTTTAGGACACGCGATGTTTCCAAGAACTCTCGTAGATAAGAAGTTTTTCGTACAAACAGTAAAGAACATCTTCGTCGTGTTATTGCTATAATCACAGTTACCGTCGCTACTTAAAAAAAAACTCGCATTGTCCGTGGTGCGGAGGGAAAACGGTTGAACCAGTTTTGGTAGACACGTAATTGTCATAGCTTTCTCTGAGAAGTTTTCTTCTTTGTTTTCTCGATTCTACGTAAAACGTTCTTTTTATTAATTTCCTTCGCGCACCGCTATTAATCTGGGTTATTCGTTCCTCCTTTCTTTTTCATTTAACAGTGTCCATGCTTAAACTCGTTACTCAAAAATTGTTTAAACTCGTCTGTCACAATGTTCCCTAAAACGAAATCTCTTCGAAACAGGTACGTTAAATTTTCGTTCAGTCGTATCGTTTAATAGTACCTTTATACGATCGCGAACATCTGGTGTCATGGAAAGTGGAACATAAAAGCGGATCGAAAAATGTTTCATTAAAAGCTATAATTACGTGTAAATACATTTCGCAGCAACTGTAATTCGAACATAAAGTCTGCACGATAACGCGCGAACAAATTCACGCGGACGAATTTCAAGGACTAATTCGAGAGTTTCGCTGGAAAGGGTAGCGGCAGTAGCGCAGGGGAGGAACATCGGAGTATCGGGGGGTAGGTTTTCTCATAAAAGTTTCTCGGCCGAGTCGACGGCGCCGTCTCGTATTTCGCTGCAAGTAAATTCTCGTTGTCCTTATTACGATTCGTGGTCGGCTTATCCGAGGAACACGCGATGTGCCCAGGAATTTAGATAAGCATCCCTTGGCCTAGACCGTATGGACGTCGGAATCGGAACTTGTACACGACCGCCACCCACCTTTGAACCACCTACCTTCACCGTTTCTCAGCCGAGTCGAGTCGTTTAAAGGTGGCTATTAGACGCTGGCTCGAGGAACGGCCACTATTTCTCGGGACAGCTTTAAAAGTGCATAACCAACCCCTGCAGAGCGGCATACGTGTCGTTCGACGACGAGCAACTTGTTATTCCGCGTTAAACGCGAAACGTTAGGTCAGCGATTTACGTCGGTCGCGGCGTGCATCCTGTCGCGCGAGCTGGCGTTATTAAAGCCATTAAAGGTCGCCCTGTGTGGCTCGTATAATTAACTAAGATCGATGATACCGAAGGCGAGAAACGACAACGGACAACGTCGTCTCACAGCCCTGATGAAACAATCTTTTAATATCCACCCCCTTAGCGAGGGCAGCTCGATGATTGACGCTTCGGTGCGCTGCGAGCAATGGATCGGTTTACTTTTCCGTCTTTGCTCGCCATCGAGTCTGTTTGCGCGCGTTATGTAAGACTGGGAAGAGTAATTATTGTTCGCGCGAAGACTCGATGATGTATCTCGCTTCTTTTCTTCTCGTAGGCTGTTTGAAAAAGATGCTTGGCGAAAGGTTCGGTTACCGTTCGTGCAAGTATCCAGCATTTAACAATTGTGTTCATGGGAGACGATCTATATTAAATATTTGTGAAACACAATGGGGATATTCGGTTGCGCGTGGTTTATTTTACTGGTGGATTGTTTTACGATGATTTTAGTTTTTCGTTGGAGAGAGATTGTGGGTTAAAACTTGAGCGTTAATTAGTAATTAGTTACGAAAATGTTGTAGCAAGTGCAGCTAATATCGCCTATCATCCGATATCGGTACTCACAATACTTCGCGAAGAAGATGTTGAAATCTGTTGGTAATGAATCAAACCAGTAGTATAACCGTATATGTGGGTAGACCAACTATGGTTTCACTTGAGCGACGAGAATTAATTCCGATGAGAAAAGTTTAGTAAAAAGCCTCTAAAATATTCATACGGTTAAGTATAATAAATGCACATAAAAATGTTACTTTAAAAGCTCATAAATACATGAATTAATTAATATTTATTAGGTGGATAGTATTACGTACATTTTTTCAAGATTCGGATTCTCGCTTGCCTCGCTACGAAACGAATCATTTCTTTTTTATCCGAGACTAATTAAACACACACACACACACACACACACACAAATACCAATTAACAACGAACAATGATTCGAACTCGTAACTGTTAAAACCTCATACTTTCCAACCTAAATTTCCACCCTCAAATACTCTGACAAACAATTTACGACCTCCCATCGAACGAAATAAAATCAAGCCACCCTCCTCTTTTAATTAATCTTTAATTGCCAAAATAAAAATTGCTAGCTTCTAGTTTCCGTGACCTCTATAAAACTCGAAACGATTCCACTAAATCGAAGCCAATTTCACCCCGGTAAAACGAATGAGAAAGGCGCAGCTCTCGCAGTGAACGCGACGCGGACCGAGAATTCCGTGAGAGATCGTTCGAGTGTCGACTAATCCGATCGCGACTCGATGCAGCGGTCGTCACAGTGGTCGCTGCAACGAGCATGCTGCAGGGCGTTTACCATTACTTAATGGACATGCCAGTCGGATGCAACGAGCCGTTATTCTTACGACTTATACCAGCCCCTCGCAGCCAGCAGGGTGTAGCTCCGTTATTAAAGTTCACCCTCGTTCACAGCTTGGAGACTATAACTGGCCGGATTAGCTGGTTTCTTACGTTAGAAATGTCAGTCGACCGGGTTTATACAGTCGTTTACACGTTTCCACGGTGGCCTCAGGAAGCTAGATGAAACGCTATAAATCTACGCTGTTTCGTTTCATGCTTGGGAACCTTCGGGCACTTTTTCTGTTTTATGTTAATAGGTATTGTTGCACGGATGGGATGGATGTTGATTGCTGTTGGTGTTGAAGTATGTACCACGGTGGTGTTTAATTCCGAGACACGATGAGGTCGATGTGAATAGTTACGAATGGGAAGCGCAAGTTTTGATTAGTGACTGCGTTACGATGTAGATTCATCGTGATTAGTATCAAGGGTCTCTTTTATAATAATTTACCGACTGGTTACAAATTGTAACTTATAGATTTTTGTTTCGCAAACAGTTTTTACAATTTTATAAATCACGTATTCGAGGTCTGAATTTGTGTTCCGCGATATGTACTAATAATGGCTGTTTGTAAACGTTCCGAAACAAATTCGTGACATTTTAATACATCTCGGGATCCAATTTATACCGCGGAAAATATGATTAAAAAAATTAGTATCGTCGTATCTCTGACTCGTTCCTCGCAGCGCAAACTATAATTATTTAAAACTTCATCCCAGCACACATTAATCACTTATCTTCGGGAACATCATAAAACAGAGCTGTACATTTTAAACGAGCAAGAATTTTATCAACGACCGTGAGAACCAGAGTTGCTGTTTAACGATAAGTCTGTTCGATAGGCCGTAGTTGTAATTAAAGCGTGATTTAGTGGCGTTCGGGATGCGCGACCGCGCTCAGAAGAAGCCGGATAAAGGCGGACAACTGTTATCGACGATAATGACGTATGGGTCTTCGTAAAATAGAGCGTGCACGCGAAATCGCGATGATTTTGACGGGAATTGGTAAAGCGTGAGCGTGCGATCGATAAGCAATAAGCAGTAAATCGGGACTGCGCCTCTCCCGCAGCATGCAAATCATCCGAGGGCCTCTAATAAGTGACTGCATACCTAGAAAGGAGAAATTGCGCGATTTCGACCCGACGGGGGATTATGCATCGTATATATGTGCCGCTGTAATCTTGGCAAATAACATTTTTCATTTCGGCTTCGGTTTTTGCCCGGAGAAATGCAGCTGTGGCACGCTATCATCCTGATTTTTTGCTCCCTTTTCTGTGATTCCCTCTGTCGATAATATTGTTTCCACGTTTCATTTCCTGTGATCGTTCTTTAACCGATTATGGGCGGGATGTACTATATGTATTTATTGCTTCGAATATTTCGTAAAAGGATTAACATTTTTCACTGATTAAACCTACGGTTTTAACTTGTGTTTTAAGCTGTGTATTTTGATATTTATCGCGACCCATTTCTGTGGTTTTCAATATTTATGTTTTACTCTAAACGAGTAACTCCCTAAATTCATAATTTTCGTATTTCAAACTACAACAACTATTCGTGTACTTGTATCAAGGAAACACGGTTGTTCAGTGTAACACTGAATTAACTAGTACACGCGTTTCTTCCAACACCAATGAATATTAATTAACCAGCGTCCCTCGCTTATTCGTGGAACACGAAGACGCAACGCTTGGTCCATGATGCATCGATGCACACTGTTCATTGGTAGCGTCGTCGAAACCCGTCTTACAAAGTTCGAACGATTTGCGAACTACAGTTCCACACGAGTGGCGTACCGAGACCTTGTCATAAAGTTACGCTTTATCGTGTTCCGCGCGAACGGGGCAGGTTTCTCCTGACATGAACGCGGCTTACTTCGATCTGCCAATCACGAGTTCGGCTCCTGGAAATGCGAAGCTACCGTGTTCGTGCCAGGATGTACAAAATGAAATCGACTCGAACGATCGTTCAGCCTTGCCTTGGTTTTCACGCGCTGGACGAACAGCCCAAGTTTCTCCTTTCTTTGCAAATTAATTTTCCGCCTCTCGATGGAGTATCCGAAGAATTCGATCGGCTATTCTTACGCTTTGTTCGAACATTCGGGTATCGTCGATGCAGATCGACGCGAAGATATACTCGAAGAAGCGACGAAACAGAATTATGAAACAACTTGTTCGCGAAACAGTGCGAAAGGTTCGTCGTTCGGTAACACGGGAACATTTGCAATTTATTTTTGTCGTTCCCTGGAGGGTGGGTCAGGTGTGGAAACGCGAGAAGAAAAGGCAAAACAGTGTGTATCAGACCACTTCCGATAAGCATAGCCCTGCAATTGCCAACAGCTTACCTATAGGGTGGTTCTAACACGCAATGAAGATCTGCGTTCACGATAGTGGCCACTTTAGATTCCCTTTTGCCTATTCCTTGCTACCCTGCTACCCTCGATTCTTTTTATTCCGGATTGACGAGATTATTATATCGTCTAAGTTTTTTGTCGAGAATATCGTCAATCTGTTTCGCGTCTTTGCGGTCTTTAACCTATTTTTTATCGCAAGGGATGTTTGGAAATTTTAAGTGCTTGCTCGGTATAGTAACAGTCGAAGAATCAGATATCATAGTATTTTATAATTTAAATGTTGATCTTTGGAATAATTTTAGGAAATAATATTTTTTGTATCAATTGTTATCGTAGTTTGGTAAACTGATCATATGTTTTCAATTCGTTGGAAAATAGAGTTAGTTAAAAATTTGACGAACGTAATAAATTGGTGTTTAGTTGAGATCCTAATCGATTCATCTGAAATATAAATTTGTTTCTCTTCAACCACAAATAATATTACGACTAATTCTATTCCACCAGATGTGCAGACATACTCGCTCTTCTTCGCTGCATATTAAAGTACCGTGCTTCATTCTGTCACCATGAATATTGCAATACCATAATTCTTTCCTGCTTCCTGCTCACTATTATCTTTCTATTACCCTGGACGTCTACTAAATTCATACATATGTACATAATTATGATCCTTAAATGAGATTTCTAACAATCTTTATTTTTTTTTCTTTATTTTTATTTGCATTTATAATAATCTTTCGACTTTAGACCTAGATTATTCAATTTTAAAATAGTACCTCGGAGGAAGCAAGAATATTACACGAACCTTCTTATTCGCTCTCCTTAATAATAACAGCCTAATTAGAATCTCCCATCTTCTAAAGCAACCGTCGACGTTAATAAACAGTGTATTCTCAGCCCTTTGTCCTTCGACAATTACCAGCTTCCACTTTAATCACATTTTTCGTACCACTTTATATCATATTTTACATTTTTCCCTTTCCTATTCACCCTTTTTAATAATTACATCAAAATTGAAATCCTCTTTGTCGTTGAAAAAAGAAAAAACAAAAAGACGTTAATTAAAAAGTATCTTCACGATCCTCCATCCATTAAAAACTACCCCGACCCCGTCGTAATCAAATTTCGCGCCCCACCGAATCTCAAATACCCAAATTCACGAACGCCAACAAATCAACCCTTTAATCACCGTCGATCGAAAACGTTGCTCAAAATTCATGCCCGTTTCGTCGCCAGCCTAAACGGCCAGGGACGAGTAATTACACCCGAAATCCCCGGTTCTGCCTTTATAATCGGCAGCTCGGTAATCCTCGTCCAATCGTTGAGCGTCGATCAAGGAGCATCGGCTGAACCGGCGCCCACTGGAAATCGCGCATAGGAATTGCGATCGACGCGCCTGGTAATGCACTTTCCGATAATGCTGCCGCCGACGTAATCGCGCCCTCGTGCTTCCGTACGTGTCCATACGGGCTAACCAGTACGGAGAACCGTGTGCACCGGCTGTTATACGTGGATGTGTCAGACAGGGGGTGAGAGAATGAGAAAGAGACAGATAGCGGGTCTCTCCAACGTGCACGAGCGACCGACTGTCGGATTACTTTGATTTTACTGTTCCTAGCTACGGTCCGCGCGAACTCGTTCCCCGGTTAGCTGACGTGGATGAGGAATTAACCGCGTTACACGAGCCTCGGACAGTCGATGAAAATGGCTTTTAGTTACCGTGCCGAATTTGCCTGCTCTCTTACAGGGAACCGTAGTTCTATTGGTATTTAGCTATTTCAGGGTGGTTTGCAGAATTTTTTCTTTTCTTCTCCTGTTTTTTTTTTGTGGTAGTTTTATTAGAGGATTCAGATGGTGTTAATGAAAGTTAGGGTTGGAATAGCCGTTTTAGGAAGGTACAATTTGGTTCGGATCTGTTGGACGATTATGTTTAAAGTGTATGATTTAAACGAAATTTTAGGAATTTATATATATTATATATGGATAATTTAAAGTTTATATGTTATTCGTTTTAGGGGTTGTTTTGATGGAGTTTTAATAGAAAATAGGAAAAAGTTAGATTTTGTTAATTTAGGAAGGAAGAGAGTTAGGATTAGAATTTAATTAAGCTATCAAATATTTTGCTAGATTTTTGAAACTCTGCAGATAATTTTTAACGTTAGGAAATAGAAGAGGTGGTGAAGAAGTATTTATGCTTCTATGCGTTTTACTCTGATCCTGCGAGTCATCATCCCTGATTAATTACGAAAATTATTTACGTTGTCGTGATTATAACAAATTGACGCTATTCGGTTCCAGTCAAAGCTTAACATACAGAATTTTCCTTCTTACGCTAACCCCCATTTTTCTTCAAATTGTAAGAACCTCTCATCCACCAGTCTTAATGGCTTACATGACAGTGGAAGTAAGTAGGTCTTTTTCATCCCCTGTGATTGATTAGCGTAGATTAGAGGAACGGATGATAACGTAGGGACATTAATATTTAGGTTGACAAACAGCGAAACAGAAGTGCAGCATATGTTGACGCAGCATGATCGCATCGATCGTCTAGTTAAATTTATTCGCATAATATATAAAGCGTTGTCGTGCATATTTAAGTGAACACATAATTTGACAGCTCTGCGGGATCATTAGTTCCTTTCACGTTCAGAAATAAATTTCAGTATCGTTCATACGGATTTTCGATAAAATTACCGTCACTCCCAATCTAGTTCGGATTAATAACAATTTTATCCATCGTTATTTCCGTACGTCTCTTGCGGTCAGAATATTCAATTTCAGAGATATCAATGATTTCTTCTTTCTCTAATTAACTGTTGGAACGAAATAATTCAGCGCGACACATCATTGAACTCGTCTCGATAAATTATTATTAACGATAGCTGTCGACTGTGATCTTTTTTATAAAGATACACCTTTGCGCTTAAAATTAAAAATAATAGAAGTCGTATCAGCGTTAAGACGATGCAATTTTAGAAGTTCGACATTTAAAACATCGTTCTTATTTTTCAATCATTCGCAGCTTTTTCCAAAACTGTCTAAATATTGGAAAAAAAAAGAAAAACAAAGAAAAACAAAGAAAAAAAAAATACATTTTCGAGATACGAAGAACAATCTCCCTTTAACACGCAACGCATACGAGGATTTCGCGAATGCCCTCGAGGCGGCCTCGGCAGTAACGTGCAAAAACTACCGATTCCCGGATTAATCCAGGTCGTGTCCGACACGAAGCTCGGCCGTCCGACGAAGCTAGGAGAAGGAATTAACAACGTTATCCAAAACTCGAGGAGAACAAGCTCCGCTCGGACGCAGATTTTTGGGGCGAGTTCGCGAGAGTTGGTTAATTCAATGCTCGAAACTTTCGAATTATCCGACGCATCTAAATCCCACCGCTTCCGTGGTCGCTGGATCTGGATCGTCAAAGTAGTCTGCGCCGTTTCTGTGATGCTCTGTGGAATGGTATACCGTTGGAATACACTACACGAGCGTTGTTGCGTGTTAATTAAAGTACAGCGCGTGGATCGAGAGGAAAATTTCCAATGGAACGTTCACGTGCGCGTGATACCGCGGCCACGGTAGCTGATAAGGAAACCGAGGTCTGCGTGCCGCTGCCTTGTCGTTTCTATTCAAGGTGCGCCAGTCGATTCGACTGTACGCAATCTCGTGGCGAAACGTAACGCGGCCAATCGAAGGGAAGTTCGGGTCGAAGGGCAGTCGATGAAGCGGATGCTGTGTAAGCATGCTTTGGTACAATATACGAGGGATTCGTGTAATTTTGAGTCGGAGTCGAAGGGATGAGGTTCATCCGATTGGTAGGATGATTAAACGAATAGGTCGGATATGCGTGCGCTTTATCTGCAGTGTGCTGCGAGCACTTTTTTTTTCATTGTTTTAAAAGAGTTGTACACTTTTTTTTCTTCCTTAATTTAGAAAATAAAATATTCCGAGATTAGATGCTTAGTTTGAATTAAGATAAGATTCGAAAGTTGCGATAGGTGTTACAGGGGGTGTTTCAAGAGTAAGGAATAATTAATTAGACCGTGGTGAGGAATAATGAGAAGGGTATTTCTAATTTTTTCGCAATAAATTTGTGCCAACGCAAAAAGATTTATATTTGTATTAAATTATACCGAAGAGTGAAAGATAATATTTGGGGTATGTTTATTAAACAAAGAATGTTACTTTTGTTATTCTCTACAACTCTTTTATTAAGTATCTATAATTTTGAAACACTCTGTAGGTCATAACGTCGATACAAAAAGTTGCCAACAAACTATTTTTACTTTTCTAATAATGTTTAACGCAGAATGGAAAATAAAATATCAAAAGTGTTAAGTAAACGACCGATACGGTCGTACCGCAAATAATGGTAGAATATTTAGATGGAATAATACGGTCGGTTTTGATTATATTTGGCCAATCATGGATTAACTCGTGCGTGATAACACACGAGAATACTTGGATACAATGGAGCAAAAGTGTACGTACACTTTGATACGTTGGCCGGGTCGTGCACTCGGCAGCGCAGTGTTTTAATTAACGGTTAATTCGTGAAGTTTCATGATTGCTCGATCGTTAAACGCAGGTGATGTCTTCAGCCACATTACTCAATATAATGAACATCAATTTCGATGGGTGTTTATTTGCGTAATTTGCAAGACACGATATCCCCAACTCTTCTCCTCTGGTTGCCATCGGATCGTTTACGTGTTCGATTATAATGAATATTGTTTTCCAATTGGCCGAAAACAGTGCGCTCCAATTAAACGAGAAATTTTCGAAGTACAGCCACAAAAGTGTGGTCCATGTAACAATCGATGGATTAAATATCGAGATATTAAATTTCATTCGAGACGAATTCTACGCATGGACTGGCTCGAACGGTCAGTTAGCTCGATCGAGTTCGATGTTTCGATTGTGTAAACATTAGCATACGATTTTTCTCAATTTTCCATACGTTTCGACCGTACAATAGATCTGAAAGCCTTTCAAACGACCATAAAGATATTCTTGGAAGAAGCTCCGCGAACAACTGGGTCACTGAGACGAAAATCCATTTTGCGTCTCATAATGAGGTCTCAAAGGTTTGAGCCAAAGGCTCAGTTTATCTTTAAGGTTACAGGGTCCTCTCTTGAGGCACATACAGATTTAACTTCTACCATTACGTTTGTAATCATTCTAGGGTCCTGTATTCTTTGAAATCGGTATTGTAAAATCGTAAACGAGTTTGATTCTCTCGAGACCATTATCTATTTCCTCGTACAAAATGTCTATAAATCTACGTCTTATAAATTCTCCTTCGGTCCTTTAACGTTTAATACTGTTTGTTACCTTTCTACCATCCTAATACCACTGTCTTCCTTAAATTAGGGAGCGAAGATTTGCAAAAATCGAAACTGAATAAAACAGAAATTTACTTATCAATTTCCATATCTCTCCACCCGTTAATTTAAAAAATACAAATCTTTCGCTTCAACAAGCAGTACCAGTCTGTACAATATTCGTACCTATTCCTGTGCTTTACCCTGTGTATAAAAATCAACCCCTCTAAAGCTACCGTCATTTCAATCGCCTTCGTTAGCCTCGCGTGCTCGTCCCGTACATCGAAACGTTCCATTCCGCATGCTTCAAGGTTTCGCTCGCTTCGGTCGTCTGGTTGGCGTTACGCGACGCCAAAACAAACCGTTTCCCTCGTTTTTTTCTCCTCTCGTCGCGAGCTGTTCGATCCCGCGAGAACGGCGCCGAGAGAGAAGGCGAAAAGAAAAAAAAAGCACAGGTTGCGCATTGACGTAAGACGCGGGAGAAGGGAAATTGAAGAAAATGACGTGGTCGCGTGTGTGCAGGTGCACGATCCTAAGGGGGGGAACCGATATCAAAGTGTTACCCGTTATATATCGGATTAGCGCTATTTTTATTCAAGGTATGCAGCAGTGGTGGCAGCAACGTCGCTAGGGCTCGATAAGAGCGTAGGTATAGCAGTTAATTATATCAGTGCCCCATTAGCGTGCCTGTATACCACGAGATTGCGATGGCTTTTTATACACTCTCTGCAAGGGTTTGCCGTTGCCTCGCACACGTACACCCTCTCTCCTTGTCTTTCTCTCTCTCTCTCTCTCTCTCTCTTTCTGTCTCTTTGTGTATGTGTTGCTGCTTTTTTTTCCACCTGGCTATACAGCAGAGAAGCGGTGAGCGCGAGCACCGCCGCCGCCTTGGTCCGCGCGCAGCCCTCTGCGTAAATACGGGCCAGTAATTACGTTGCTGCAGGGAAATTACCAGTTACCGGGTTGCCGTTGAGTTTTATCCAATTAGGGGATTGCTTCGACCACCGTCAAACCAACCCTCTTGGTAATGCTCGGCCGAAAAGGAGGCCTCTCGTCCGCCCCTCTACCCCTTTCTTTTTCTGTCTCCAATTTATTCGACAGGATGTTCTTTAGCTTCCAGCTGGCTGGGGCTTCTTCGGACAGGGTTAGAGAAAATTGCTCGAAACGCGGGCGCCTATTCATCGCCGCTTAATTACCATGCTGGCGCCAAGCTTTTCGGAAAATTTCCATTTCGGTGTTTTTTGGAAACCACCGCGATGGACGGTTCGCTCTCTTTCTTTTTTTTTTCTTTTTTTTTTTCTTCTTGCGAGCGAAGTTTTGGCGTGGTTGGAATCATATGGTTAATAGCGAAGAGGAAGTTGCGTGAATGGAAATTTCAAGGAATCACGACGTGTTATTGAATGTAAAGTCGTGTGGAGCGCGAACGCGTCTTGTCGATCGCGTTACAACGAACGAGGAACGAGAAACGCCAGGTGTTGGACGCGTTGTTACGTCGTTAACAGCGACGATTTCATAGCTGGAAAGAACGCGACGCGCGTTAGATAAGCAAGGGAACGGGTGACCCTGACATAGACGTAATCGATTTCGCGAAGTTAGCCGCGCCGTTGCCGAGTATCGTGTGTCTAGTCAATGACGCTTCCAGTTGCACCGTTCGGTTCATTATTATATTTATAGCGCGTTCCACTGATCGGCATCTCAGGGTTGAATGCAGTTCGTCCAGGAAACCGTGGAGAAAAACCAGGTGAAAAAAAAAAGAAAATAACAATCCCGGCTGTGTTGGAGGACGACCGATCGATAAGGAGATCATATATATCGGCCACGTTATTGACTTTCGATTAATTAACGGGTCAGCTCGAGGAATTTTTTTTTCCTGCCCACGTATCCATCTTTTTAGACAGATCCAATCTATTTTGTTAAATAAATAGTTCGTCGAGAACGATCAACTTCAATCTGTTAAACAGTCACCGGTGAGACATCTGGAGAAATTTATGTGTCTATTTTCTTTTCCTTTTTTTTTCCTTTTTTTTCCTTTCTTTATTCAGTAGAATCTGTTCTTCAAACAATGGAACGGTCATCTGTTATATTTTCGTTTTCTCGTTGAATAGAATATTTTTAGACGGAGCAAAGAGAAAGGTGGCGCCAAGAAGATACAGATCGCGCGACTTGCCCTTTTGATACCGCCGAAAAGTCCGTCGGCCCTCGTTGTTTCGCCATTTCCCCTAACTTTCAGGCAGGGTTTCGCTCGCGCCTACCCGCGCCATGGAAGCATTACCTTAATGCGACCCAGAAAGCTCTTTTATTACACCCGTACTCAAGCGCACACATTATGCCGACCGAAAGCTTCGGTACACGCACACTCGCGCGCGTACTCTCTGCTGCTTCTGATCCTATTGCCATGCCGGTTTGGAAAAAAAAGAAAAGAAAAAAGGAAAAGCATAGTTCTTCTACTCTTCGGTCGGTGGACGTCATTTTTTGAGACTCTAATGTCTTTCGCTGTGATTAATCCGTTTTTGTTCTCGATTCCTTAACCCGTTGCACGAAAATAATTATTCCTTTTGAAGGATTATGGCGACCAAGAAGAACGGATGATGGTTGATTGCGATTGATAAGGCCTTTGACAGTGAAACACTTTCTGAATTTGAGCTTACTCGTTCGACCATATAGTTCATAGATCGCGTAGCGAATTTATGCTGAGAATTAAAAAATTTTAAGGCGACTTTAGACTTTTTGAATGGTTAATTTCAGTCAGTTGTTTGGCGTACAATTGAGAACGTTATGCGATTCTTCTTTCGAAGAAACGAAAACGAGGCGATGCAACGAAAGATGTGGTGTATGTGTTGGTTTAAAAGTTGCTTGTCCTCGGTGCTGCAATTGTTTAGAACGAATAGCCGCTTTAGCAGTGGCGGCGAACGGACGATCAAGGACGCAGACGTTAGTCGTCGAGGGTGATGTCCTCGCCATTGATTGGCAGCCCTGGCCGCGCTCTCGTCAAGGTTCCACCACTCGGACATATAGCTTTGATTGCGGATTACGTTGGAAACTGATTTCGATTGCCTTCTATTTCCATTGTAACTGTTTTCGACGCGGTTCGGGCAGTCCTTGATTAAATTCTTAATTAACAGGATGTCGTACCAGTAATTGTATTTTTTATTCTCATAATAGGAGTAATTACTTTATTTAAATACTTGATTAATCCTTAAGCGAAATCAAGGAATTATTAACGACTACGGTTTCTTAATTCAATTAATAAATAAATTCGCGTTTCATTGAAATAGAAAGAAGTTGCACGAAGTAACTAAAGATTTTTCAAGTTTGCATCCATTTACAATAGCGAGGTTATGGAACAACATTGTTACCGAATGAAAACGTATAGATTACGCGAAGTCGGCAAGTCAGAAGGTCAGAAATAGATTTAGAAAGTCGGAAGAAAGTTCCCGCTGTTTCCATTTCTGATCAATGTGTCCTTATTCAACTGTTTGACGTTTCCTTCGAAACGTCGTTTCATTTCCTAGCTATCGGTATCGCTGCCGTCATCGGGACAGACGTTGCAATGGACATTGTATCGAGATCTCGACCGCGAGGTGTGCTCGCGAATCGATCTATTACAGCTTACTTTTCTCCGATAACTGCGTTAACCAGTTTTTTTTTCTTTCTTTCTTTCTTTCTTCCTTCTTCTCTTTCACAACGAGAAATTCAATCTTCGGGCTCCGACGATAGAATCAAATTACAAACAATGCTGGAAGCATCATCCTTCAAATCCTGTCTATCTTCCAACTAAAAGCTCAATCGAGCTCCATTCAACTCGATTTTGTAAAATCGTCTTTCAGACATTCATTAATACGTCTCACTACTTTTTTGCAACCTCTTCGTTCCTAGCACTTAATACCTCATCCTGTCCATTTTTCTCCGCTCTATCATCCTCTTACCCTTTTTCATTCTCTGTCCAACCAATCGAACCATACTCATCATCGACACAGATCATCCCAATCGCAAAACCTTCTTCCGACTGGACGTCTACTTAAACACCGACTCATCCGTCCCTCTCGAGGTTTACCCGGCAAAGAAACGACGCGTATCCGGTGTTCTCGATAATCGACTGACGTGTACCGAATAATGAACGTTTCATCGAGGTCACGATCTTCGGGAACGACATTAGAAGCAGCATCGGCACCTCGCATCGCCTTCCACTCTCTCCCTGTCCCCTTCTCTTCGAGCTCCACCTTTTCCTGCCCCTCTACCCGGTTTTTAATCAGAAAATAAAAGCGGAGAAAATGGTCCGTACGGAAAGAGGCGTTTCTCGATTGGATCCGCCGATCGATCGTTCGTCGACGATGCCGAACATTCCCGCGTGCGACTGCGAATTATAGGCATGGGCCGTGTGCGCGGCTCGACTGACCGAGTTTGCGTTGGTGTTGGAGGTCCCATTGATTTCCTGGCCCATGTCAAGGCTGCACGCGAGGAACCCCCGTTCGCCACCGACCACCCACAACCTCCGTCAACCCCCTTCGACCTCCTGCGACCCCCACCTCTATCCCCCTTTGCCTCTATCCACCCACGGAGCAGCAGCCCGCGACCAACGTTTCACTTCATGCCGACTCTCTGTTCCTTCTTTCCCTCTTCTTTCCTCCAGCTCGACCCCGTGTCTTCTCTCTGTTCGCCAGGGACGAATGCACCGCGTGCACTCGTTCTGTCTGCCGCGAACGTACTTATCTGCACTCCGTCGTCGTTGTTTCCCGGCGATTTTCGTTGCTTGGATGGGACACTGTTTTTTAGGGCGTTCGTCTTTGCGGATTGCTTTCGGGTTAATCCCTCGGGTGGCTTTGAATTAGTATTTCATTTGCTGATAATGGTGATTGATGTTGCGGTTGTTGAGATTGTATCGTTGGTTTTTAAGAAAGCAAAAGGGTGGTTTGCGATGTCTTTTCTTTCGTAGATAATTTAAATCGGAGGAAAAAGAATTTTGATCGTTGGTTGTGAAGATGGGATTCTTAAACGGTGATTGAGATTGTAGTAGGTTCTGGTATTGTTAACTCAGAAAAATAATTTTAATTTGAACGAAAGTAACAACTGAGATTATCATTCGATCATTTTATACGAAATTTACGTTTATGTGGTATAATTTGATATCATGTTACTGTTACATTTATCAAGAAACGAAGACGAAGCGCGTGTTATTTCCAGTTCTCAACTCAAACAGAATCGCAAGGTCTCCAAACCGCACGTAAGCAAAGCCAAGAGTCGCGAGGGTGGTGGCTAAATAATTCGGTTAATTTTTCGCCCCGAATGCGGTAGCGGTTCCGCATTAAGTTGAAAATAATTTGAAAGTACGGACACTGTCACGACACGGTAGCGAGCTCGCCTACGAGAGGGAACGACCGCATATTAATCGTGACACTCGCCGTTGCGCACGAATTTACGACCTCGAGGACCGCGAACCAAAATTCTGAAGCGGTCGGGAAAGTCTTCGAATCGCGTGACCACTCGACCCTCCATCGTGCTTCGTACTTAACTCGACTGTTAACAACTCTGACCGATACTTTTCGCGGTTTTTATATAATTCTTGTTGCGGTAAAGCCGGTGTTCTTCAACGACGAAGCGTTATATTCGGAAAATTAAGGTTTCGAGGGTATATGCGCGTGTTAGAGACTCCAAAGTGATGGTACACGTCGAGTGTGTAGGCTCGTGTGGGTACAGGGATGAGAGAGTTCTTAAGGGAGATCAGTGTACGTTGGATGGAAGTTTTAGAGAGCATAGAGGACGGAGCGGAAGTTTTAGAAGCGAAGAGGGAACACTTGGAGAGGTTAAGACGGCCGAATTTCGTTATCGCTGTGCAAAGGGGGATCTCTGTTTTATTTTCACTCGCTTTGCTAATAATATTTCAACGTTTCGATCCACGGTTACTCGCGCAAAGGTTACCGAAAGTATTCTTTGCAGTTTTGCTAATTGATCACTCGATGCGGCGGACGAGCGACTAAGAAAGCTTTGTTCTCGCGAGGTACTTTGTACAGCGATACTTAACCGATGGTAGTCGAGGAAGACAAACTGGGACGAGAACTTTTCTCGAAGGTGTGGTTTGATATATCGAGCAAAACTAATTCTAAAATATTATGCATATTTATATGAGTTTTAATTTATCCGACTATTCCCGGTTTCTACGATCGCCATAGATAACGCGATCCTGTTGAAAGCTAGCAGGATGACAGGCTCGCTGGAAATGAATGCGAAACCTCATTAAGGTAGGGGAACGAGGGCCTGGGAACGATTGAATAATTAAGTAAAGCTGGGAAGACGTTGCGTTCGAATCGGTTGGCGGATGGAATGATTAGCATCGATCTCTGGCGATGATTTCCTGGAGATCCTCGTCTCGCGGAATATGTAATTTGCGGCGGCAGTGGTATAGGTAGACGCATAGTCAGACCCAGACCTGATTCGATTGAACCGCAGCGCCGGATATCGCAGTCACTGAAGAATATTTGATTTCCACGTAGCTAGAAGGGTTCGTTCATTGATCCAGATGCTGATTCCTGGTGTGTTTTTTTTTTTAATATCGCTTAAATTTCGAATGGTTTCACCTTTCAATCCAATGTTCTGACCATGTATCTCGATCTCTATCGTGTTTACGTTGTAATGTTACAGATTCGTTTTAATTTGGTTGGCAATAAAAAAAGAATCAGGTTAAGCGGTGTATTACGAAACGGTTTAAGTATTAATCTTTGCAGAAAAGTTCTGATTATTAATACAGAATTGCTGGTGAATCAGCAAAACGTAACGTTTAAATTATAAGCGTAATCCGTAAGCGGGCTGTTCTCGCGTTTCCTCTATTGTTTAAAAGCTATAATCACCAGAGTCTAAATAAATGAAGTCGACGAGTTAATAAGGCGCATTGTAAACGGCACATTCAGCATCCTGATGGCTTTTCAGCAACGAACACGAGTGTCGTTTGGTCGTTTCTAATTAATTCTTCAAACGGTTCTTGCACAATGCGAAGGTCGGTCGCGATATTTGCAAAAGTTTTCATTATTTTCATCTTCTCGATCCCTCCTTTTATCGTTCTCGTTCGTTTCTTTCCTTTCGCAGCGTTCTGCGTGTTTCTTTCTTCGAAAAAACATTATCGTGTCAGGGAAGACAAACGGAAATTCCCTGATTATTGCGGCGCGTGTATCACGGCCGGAAATCATTAGAGCCCAACCCCTCGCGGCTGTGTGCAGTTTCATCAATCATCTCGTAAGCTCGCATTAATAATCGTTCACTATTAAATATGCATTCGTTGTTTGCCACCCGGTCGTTTCTTCTCCCTTTCGCCCTTACACTTCTGTTTCTATTCGATATTAATCGTTCCATGCAGCCAATCTTCTGTCTTTTACACCGCTTCAGTTTTCTTTTCTTTCCTTTTTCTTTTACACGTATCTTTTAACTTTTACTTTGTTCCTTTATTGCCGTATCACTGAATCTTACTGCTAACTTGTAATAGTAATTGCTAATATTTAATTCGACGACCAAAGTGTAAATTTTATCTATTTAATTCACGACAGAACGTTTTAGCATAATTCATTCCGAAATTTATGTAATATAAATGTAATATATACGGTATAACAGTACGATACTTTGTTCAATATGTATTTAAAGCAAGAAATAATTTCAGCAATTCTTCTTGTCAGAATGGGTTTAATCACACTTCGTTTTCTCTAATAAATTTACAAAATTATGGTTATAAATAGTTAATAATCAATACAGTACGTTAAGTCACTATACAGTTCGTTAATTTGGTCCCAGTTTAGGTGTTCATTATAGTTATTAGGTATCAGTTGGACGCGTTTCAGCGATCTCAAACAGCACGATTAATGGCTAATCGTTGAACCAATTAGTCAGTGCGATTTAAACGCATTTTCACACCGTTTTAAATGTTTTAAAAGCGACACCCATTGATCGGCTACGGTGTCGCGCATCGCGTTACACGACGGGTCCCTGTTATCCCACGTGAATTATCAAATTCTCGCGGATTTCCCGCGCGTTGCAATATCGCAATCGAATCGTATCCATTATTGTCATTGATAATTAACAGTGGCTCGTGGATTTCCAGTTACTTGCCGGCCAGAGCTCATATCCGCTCGGAATTACCCGACGTTCGCTCAAATTTCGATTTTTGTTCGTTGCTATTTTATTGCCTCGCAAAATCACGGTATTTTTTTTCTGTATCAACATTTTGATTCGTCAAAATTTGAACGAAATATCGCTATGAAACAATTTCGTCCTCACAACCTGCGCGTTTCGAAAGCTTAAAAAGCATAACTCGATACTTTTGCTCATCCATGCTTAGGCAAAGGCGCTTTGCGAGCTGCAGACAGCGTCTTTTTGAGCGTCGGCCAGTAAATTCGCTCTTTATAAGTCCGACGTTGTTGCGCGTAATTGTTTGTACCCGCAACCGCGAATAACTATTTGTACTTCTAATTACGCCGTGGCGGAATTACAGTGAAGCGTGACTCGACATGTACGTAAACAGCCACAAAAGGTGTGAAAGAGAATTTAACGTGTCGAGATTTTCCATGCTGTTTAACAATACACCGATCGTTAATACTTTATAAAGAATCCTTGTTTTATTCGAAAAATTTTACACAATGGTATAAAATGTTTCCAGTCTTACAAACAAAAAAAAAAAAAAGAAAAAACAAAAGAAGAAACAGAAACCAAATAAAAATNAATATAAAATGTTTCCAGTCTTACAAACAAAAAAAAAAAGAAAAAACAAAAGAAGAAACAGAAACCAAATAAAAATTGCAGCATATCCGAACAATACTTGATGTATCGTTTTCCATTACCGAAGAAGTGCAGCGAAAATGGAAAAAAACGATTTTAAAAGAAGAAAGAAAACGTTGCGCCTGTGCGTACCATCGAAAAACTGGGAAGCAACGTTTCGAAGAATATCTCGACCGAATAGCTTAACCAGTTTACAAGTACGCCGACCATTGAGCCCAGGGAGTATCGCAAAATTACAAAATCGAGGCTCGCGAGGCAACGTAGACCGGCTTCAGAACGGGCGCCGCGAAATTGGGATTTCTTTTCAGGAGTTATGCTCTTCAACCGTCATTCATTGTGTCTACCAAAAAAGAAAAAAAAAAAAAAAAAAAAAAAAAAAAAAAAAAA